>JAXRKP010001124.1:152500-163974 GCA_037039925.1 Doris montereyensis | reverse complement strand
ACCTCTTACTACTACTACTACTACTACTCTACTACTTACTACTACTACTACTATTACTGCTACTACTACTACTACTACTACTACTACTACTACTACTACTACTACTACTACTACTACTACTACTACTACTACTACTACTATTACTACTATCACTACTTCTACTACTTTACTACTCCTACTTCAACCACCACATAACATAGTCTGGTGGTATAGGAGTAAAGTTCGTGCAAGGTCCTTACGCCCCATAAGCCGCAGTGTATCCTGGATTCTGTAATGAGAAAAACGAAACATGATACTAACCACACCTCTGACATGACGATAGTCTGTTGCAGGTCTTTCTTTTTCTTGGTTTTTTTCCTTCTTTACGTTTAAGCTGTTGTTGTTACCCATTTATTTCACCTAGGTGGGGTGGGGAAAAATGTGCCAAGTGTCTTTCTCTACTAACACACCGTCGGACCTACGATTGCTAATATTCGAACCCAGGATTACAACAAGAAGCCAAGTACGGCAATCTAATCACTATGCCACCGACATCCCACTGGCGTACAGGATTTGTTTTGTTATTTATGTATTTACGTATTTAATTATCTTTTTTTATTTATTTATTTATTTATTTATTTATTTATTTATTGATTAATTAATTAATTTATTCATTGATTTATTTTTTTAATTATTTTGTATTGATGGTATGTCCCATAGTTGATAGATTTGGATGGGGCCTGGGGGACTTGGCAGTCCATAGGCAAGGTGTCGGAATCTAGTCCCATCGGTGACGGACGATAACAAGGAGGCCCCGTCATATGCTGATCACAACATTCTGTACACGTTAAAACAGATCCCCTGGCTGTCAACATGACTCTCAGTGCAAAATTCAAAATCTCTACAAAACAGACACCCTCCCCCCCCCCCCCCCCCACAAGATCATCTTAGTTGTCGACGTGGGTAAGATTAAATCAAAATCAAATACATGAGGCCTTGTATGTACGTTACAAGTAGTTAGGCCTCCAGGCAATTTTTACTGTCCGTTATACCGATGCGCTAAAACGACCTGGTGTGATGCTGAGTGGTGTTTTATCTCCTACTGCTACTACTACTGTCCCTTGCCCTCACACTGACAAACGAACAAGCAAAGAAACAAACAAATAAACAAAGCGAGAAGCCTTTGTTACCGAAACCGTGGTGTTGAGAGCTTAAAGTCACAGCGGTACTGGTTCTAGTGCCACGGCCAGCACAGGTGGGTTGTTTCTCTCTCTCACAGCTTTGTAGTCTTAGGAAATGTACATACATCTCTCTACTTTCCTCCCTGACTCAGGTGTGAATTATACCCAACTATAGGTAGAGAAATATATTGTCAGAATGTTAGTACAAAAAGTCTAACAGACTTGTGTACTGTATGCCCCAGGCCCTCCCTGCCCCCGCGGTGAGTGGAGAAGGACATTGAATGAAACGGCCTGCTGGGGATAAATCATGTCCAGTTGGTGAGCCTGCACTAATGAAATGTGCGTGGACATGGTCTATAGTATAAATCCATCTTTAACATCATTTGCATATTCTATTACCAAAAAAAAAAAAAGATTCGAACCCGTGACCTCCGATGAATGACGAGGCAAGCATGACATGGCCGCCTTCTTCGGATCTGTAGACAAACACATACCACGAACTCTGTACGACGGATGCTGATGCATCAGAAATGTCGTCAAAATGTGCATATTGTGCAAATTGCAATAAAAAACAAATTTAAGGCACTCAACGATTCAAGCCAAGAGCTCACATTTGCCAAATAATACATGTGTAGTTGTGGTTAGATCTGAAGTCTAATTAATAACCTTGACGTTGACGCTGTAGTTTTCGATCGAATACCTTGAATGTCAAAGTCAAAAAATGACTGTGTGACTTCTTGTAATCAATCACTAGCACGGGAAACGAGACGATGTTTTCACGCAATTGGCTCGACACAGTTTCATACTAAATGTTTAACTAGCACCTTCTTCTCTCATTACCTCCCCCTCCTCCTCCCCCCACCTTTCCCTTCCCTCACCTTCATGTTCCAACCCACCTCTACCCCCCCACAACATCTAAGGAGACGACCCAACTCAAAATAGAACACGATTTTGCTATTTTGCATAATTGAAAGCGTTAGCAAATTATCCGATACAGACAAGGTAAGAGTTATCCATTGATGTGATCATGGTCTACTTTCTGTTCCAGTCCATGATTTGCAAACGTCTCTCTCTCTCTCTTTCTCTCTCTCTCTCTCTCTCTCTCTCTCTCTCTCTCTCTCTCTCTCTCTCTATCTCTCTTTCTCTCTCTCTCTCTCTCTCTCTCTCTCTCTCTCTCTCTCTCTCTCTCTCTCTCTCTCTCTCTCTCTCTCTCTCTCTCTCTCTCTCTCTCTGTCCCTCTCTCTCTCTCTCTCTCTCTTTCTTCCTCTCTCTCTCTCTCTCTCCTGCCTCTCTCCCCTTTCTTCTTCTCTCTCTCCTCTCTCCCTCTCCCCTCTCTTCTCCCTCTCCCTTCCCTCCTACTACTCTTCCTCCCTCCCTCCTTGTCCCCCTCCGCCTCTCTCTCTCTCTCCCTCTCCCTCTCTCCCCCCTCTCTCTCTCTGTCTCTCTCGCTATCTCTTTCCTTTCTCTCTCTCTCTCTCTCTCTCTCTCTCTCTCTCTCTCTCTCTCTCTCTCTCTCTCTCTCTCTCTCTCTCTCTCTCCCTCTCTCTCTCTCTCTGCCTCTCTGTATTATTATTATCATTACCATTATCATTATCATTATTATTATTATTATTATATTATTATTATTATTATTATTATTATTATTATTATTGTTATTATTATTATTATTATTATTATTATTATTATTATTATTATTATTATTATTATTATTATTATTATTATCCAGATGTGTGGAAGTGTGAAACTCTTCCTCATATTCATAAACGTTTCTAAGTTATAAATATTTAAACAATGTGATATAATCGTTTGACCCCGTGACACCTCAAAACCAGATCTCACATCATTGGCTATTCGTCTCTCTCTCTCTCTCTCTCTCTCTCTCTCTCTCTCTCTCTCTCTCTCTCTCTCTCTCTCTCTCTCTCTCTCTCGCTTCGCTCTCTTTTCTCCATCCCTCTATCCCACCCCTCTCTCTCTCTTTCTCTCTAGTGTCTGACACCCCAAACCAGTTTGCACACCCATGGCTGTTCGTGTTAGCTATCTAGATCTGGTCGTCTTCGAGCTCGAGCATTCAACCACTGAAGATCATGTCAGGATAATAATTCATGCGCAATACTGGCTTACCAATCATTCAGTCAATAGGTTGGTGTCTGGGCTATTTCGGGTCCCGTTGGGTACACAAGTGTGACGTCATAAACACCTAAAGATGGGAAAGAGGCATTCCCGAAGGAACTCAATTGAATTGATGAATAGTGTTTCTTGGAGGCCGATACCACACACACACACACACAGACACATGTTCTTACACTTACACAAAGACACACATACACACACACACACACACACATAAAACCTCACATCTGTATTATTCTGAGTTGGCCGTGCTTTGTTCGCCAAAGGTGTTGCCAGGCCACTGAGAATAACTATATTTTGCATGTAGGTTTTAAATGATCCCAAAATCGTTTTCACTGAGGAACTTTTCTAACACAAGTGATGTTTGATTATTGAAAATGTCATTTTCTCTGTTTTGGGTAGGATTTTCATATTTGGTGGATTTTGTTGGGTAGGATTTTAATGGTATTTGGGTAGGATTTTCATGATATTTGGGTAGGATTTTAATGGTATTTGGGTAGGATTTTTAACGGTATTTGGGTAGGATTTTCATGGTATTTGGGTAAGATTTTCATGGTATTTGGGTAGGATTTTAATGGTATTTGGGTAGGATTTTCATGGTATTTGGGTAGGATTTTCATTGGTATTTGGGTAGGATTTTTCCTGAATTTGGATAGGATTTTCATGGTATTTGGGTAGGATTTTCCCTGTATTTGGATATGATTTTCATTGTATTTGGGTAGGATTTTTCATGGTATTTGGGTAGGATTTTCATGGTATTTGGGTAGGATTTTAATGGTATTTGGGTAGGATTTTCATTGTATTTTGGGTAGGATTTTAATGGTATTTGGGTAGGATTTTCATTGTATTTTGGGTAGGAGTTCCCCTGTATTTGGGTAGGATTTTCCTGTATCTTCTGTAGGATTTTCATTGTATTTGGGTAGGATTTTCATGGTATTTGGGTAGGAGGGTAGATTTTCATGGTATTTGGGTAGGATTTTCCCTGTATTTGGGTAGGATTTTCCCTGTATTTGGGTAGGATTTTTCCCTGTATTTGGGTAGGATTTTTCATTGACCTTGGGTAGGACTTTAATGGTTTTGGGTATGATTTTCAAAATTTGGAATTTAGTACCTACTTCCGCCTATTTGTGTAATTTCAATGGTATTTGGGTATTTTAAACGGTATTTGGGCGATTTAACATTGGTATCATTCAGGGTACAACATGTTTGTATTACAGAAATTTACAAGTATGGCCGTAGACAATGATGATTGTGATTATTCTTCAACAACATACTTTTTTCCCGATTTGAACTTTTCAATGGATTCCCGGGTTTTTTCAGTGTGATATTGAGTACCGGAACAGTATTCGATATTTAGGTAAAGTGGATTTGCATTGCATAGACTTTGAACTAATGACCGGAAGTGAAGGAATGAGTAACAATAACAATAAAACGTTTCATTGGATCGCAGGCACAACAATCTTTTAAAACAAATAAATTTGCAAGTTGACCCAAGAGCTTATTATTCTTCAACAACATACTTTATTTGAAATTTAGCTGTGAAATGATCCGCGGGTTCAGTGTGATGCAGTGGTTCCTGGAACAGATTCAAAGTTTGATTGTACATTTATTGCATATATAATGACCGGAAGTGAAGGAATGATAACAATAACAATAAAAAGTTTCATGGATCGGCAAAACAATCTTTTTCCAAACAAATAAAATACTAATTTGACCCAAGAGCTTATTCGCTAAGAAGCTATACAGCGCATTTGAAATTTAGCTGTGAAAATTGGCGGTTGTGAGTGCAGTGGTTCCTGGAGATTAGAGTGTCAAAGTTTGATTGTACATTTATATATATATAACATAACAGGCCTGTTATAACTCGGGTGACATGAAGTACGATTATTAGTTCTGATGCAGCCTTTTGCTGCCGTATACAAATGCATATAGCCTTTTTTAAATTGGCTGCATCAGTGAGTGAAAATTGTACTCAAAGACAGAGAAATCGTAAAACTTTCTCTAGCTAAACGTCGCTTTTTGGTAATTTAGAAAACATTCTTGAAATGAAAACGATTTGAGGTCAGTTAGTAACTACATTACGTATACTTATACATTCGAAATCTGGCATCTCTCAATGGCCTGCTAACACAGAGCCTTTCACGTACCAAGAACAACCAACTATATATGTTATGTGTGCGTCATTGTGTGTAAGACAGGGGAAGTCTTACATACATACATACATACATACATGTGTACACACATACATACATACATACATACATACATACATACATACATACATACATACATACATACATACATACATACATACATACATACATACATACATACATACATACATACATACATACATGTATACATGCATACATACATGTATACATACATAATGTATACATACATACATGCATACATGTATACATACATACATACATACATACATACATACATACATACATACATACATACATACATACATACATACATACATACATACATACATACATACATACATACATACGTACATACATACATACATACATACATACATACATACATACATACATACATACATACACACATACATACATACATACACATACATACAAACATACGTACATACACACATACATGCATGCAGACATACATAATATAGACATACATACGTAATGATTCAATTTAGGTGTTTGACTAATACACTAAATATCTACATGTATATAAATGTATTATGATACACGACACTGGAATAAGAAAGAAAGAGAGAGAGAGAGAGAGAGAGAGAGAGAGAGAGAGAGAGAGAGAGAGAGAGAGAGAGACAGACAGACAGACAGACAGACAGACAGACAGACAGACAGACAGATAGATAGACAGACAGACAGAGAGAGAGAGAGAGAGACAGACAGACAGACAGATAGAGAGATAGACAGACAGACAGAGACAGAGATAGAGATAGACAGACAGAGAGAGAGAGGCAGAGACAGACATACAGAGCGAGACAGAGACAGACAGATAGAGAGAGAGAGAGAGAGAGAGAGAGAGAGAGAGAGAGAGAGAGAGAGAGAGAGAGAGAGAGAGAGAGAGAGAGAGAAGAGAGACTGACAGACAGAGAGAGAGAGAGAGAGAGAGAGAGAGAGAGAGAGAGAGAAAGAGAGAGAGAGAGGAGAGAGAGAGAGAGAGAGAGAGAGAGAGAGAGAGAGAGAGAGAGAGAGAGAGAGAAAGAGAGAGAGAGAGAGAGAGAGAGAGAGAGAGAGAGAGAGAGAGAGAGAGAGAGAGAGAGAGAGAGAGAGAGAGAGAGAGAGAGACAGACAGTCAGAGAGAGACAGAGACGACAAACAGACAAAGAGAGAGACAGACAGACAGACAGAGACAGACCGAGCAGACAGGCAGGCAGGCAGACAGACAGACATAGACTCAGACAGGCAGTCAGACAGACATTGATATAGACAAACAGATGTGTAGACACACAGGCAGACAGACAGAGACACAGAGTCTTTACAGAAAGGTTTGCCCATCTGTGCAGGCCGTGTAGTGTGCCTGACCTTCCTGTTTGTTTGCCTGCTTTGATTTTAGCAATTGTTTTTCACCTGATGCGGATGTGAAGAAGCGCGTCAGCTGTAAATGTGTACGGCTGTCTGTTGCCTGTCGGTAGGGTTGGCTAAAACGGATGTTCCATCTATGGATAGCACAAATGGCACAGGGAATTTAGCCATGCGGAACTAAAAATATATCTCTTAGATCACCATGAATCAGTGATTTTGTTTTATTCAGTCAACTCAAACTAGTCGGGTTCAGTCAAATGTAAAAGAAAAGGCTGCTGTAAAAAGAAACTAAAAAAACCCAACTACCCCAAAATCAACACATTTATTCGTTATTGATGTTATGAAATGTGTCAGATTATTAATTTATGACTCTGTATTTTAAAATGGATACGGTATGTTAAATAATTAAGTATTATCATTATGATGATCCATGTTAGTAAAACTGTACGTAGGGTATCTGAAAATTCTACGCATGCTTTACTTTCTCGAGCGTCATCTTCCATACAGAAATCTAATGTAGATAAAGACAAACAGTGAGGCAAGGGGCATGTCGGAAGTGAAGGTAATGACATAAGATAACATGAAAGCCCCTTAGGGAGCTGTAATGATTATCCCTATGGAGAGAAATAACATGGTGATGCATAACATTACACCTACGGTACATGAAGATTATAATATTGTAGCCTACTCATTTATGGAAGTGAAGGTAATGATACAAGATAACATGAAAGTTCCCTTAGGAACAAAGACGAGACAGATACAAGGAAATGGCAGAAAAAAATCCTGGCCACCATCGGATCGAACCCACGACCTCTGCGTCGGCACCCATCGCCTCGCCATGAAAAAAGAAAGCGTGCTACTACTGCTACCAGTAATGTTATGCACCACGGTGTTATTTCTCTCCACAGGGATGATAACATTACATTCTGCCTTATTATAGGTATACATTACACGTGTGTTGACCCAAGCAGCATAATTTGTGTTTTCACCGCTGAATTTATTCAGAGCGAGAGAGCTCGGTTGGTAGCACGCTTTCTTTTCATGGCGAGGCGATGGGTGCCGACGCAGAGGTCGCAGGTTCGATCCTCATGGTTGCCAGGATTTTTTTTTGCCTATTCCTTGCATTTGTCTCGTCTTTGTTCCTAAGGGGCTTTCATGTTATTTTGTGTCATTACCTTTACTTCTATAAATGAGTAGGCTACAATATGATCTTCATGTACCGTAGGTGTAATGTTATGTATCATTATGTTATTTCTCTCCATAGGGATAATAACAATAATAACATTATATTTTGCCTTATACGTATACTGTACACGTGGGAGACCGAAGCAGCATAATTTGTGTTTTCACCACTGAATTTATTGCAACAATAACAATATTATGCTTTACGCGTACAGTAATATAATCTTACACTTACACACACACACACACACACACACAGACAGACACACACACACACACAGACACACACACATGTCTACTATAAGAGTGCACGATGATGACTCAGACTCAGACTCAGACTCAGACTCAGACTCAGACTCAGACTCAGACACTTACTAGAGATTTTGTAACACAGTGCAAACGTGGTTTTTTTTTTGGTGAAATTCAGTGATCCGGTGGTAACGTTACGCCCTCTCAACCTGAAGGTGGTGGGTTTTATGTTTGTTTGTGTACGACGGGCTGAAAGTGAAAGAAAATCCTTCTCGACTTGATTCGAGTCAAATCTCTTATTATTTGATAATAATTATGTCTGTCTTTGGCACGTCTTTTCGACCGTGATGATTCAAGTGATTGAGTTGTGTTTAATTGACGCTTGGATAAGATGATACGTTTCTCTGTTCTTCTACGACCGCCATCCTGTGCGCTTCCTATCACACTTCACAGTCACCACCACTTCAACGCAATGTAGTGTTATCGTACGTTAATCCTATCATCACTGTGTTAGGAGGAAGAGGAGGAGGAGGAGGAAGAGGAAGAGGAGGGTGTGGTTCAGTGGTAAGATACCGGCCTTTCAACCAGAAGGTCGTGTGTTCAAGCCCTGGCGGTTTTTGAAAAGCTTTCTCGAGGTTTTGTTACGGGTATAACACCCCCAGCCCCTCCCCCCGCCCCCAATGCTCCAGGTAGGGGGATCAACACGTAGTCTTATCGGAGGAGACGGACGATAAAACGAAGATCCCTCATGCAGATCACAACACTTTGCGCACGTTAAATATTCCTTGGCTGTTTGTTTACATACAGGGTGGCTTGGGCAAAATTTTAAAATCCTACAATCCTCCAACCCCCCCCCCCACCCCCGCTGAGATCACCTTAATTTTGGATGTGGGTATAAAGCATAAATAACTTTTTAAATAAGTTGAAATGTGCGTGTGGTTACAATATAAAAAGATGCTCATTTAAATAGAGGGATATTTGACTAGCCGCTGTATCTGCATCGTTACTTATTACTATCATCATCATCATCATCATCATCATCATCATCATCATCATCATCCCTCATCTACTCCGTCGTTTGAAGTACGGGTCATCAATGACAGTGGTGGTGTTATGTCATTTCGTCTTTCTAGCATCGGTGAAAAATAATGTGGAGCTATACGAAATTGAAGCCCTGCGGTCACCGCTTATGGTGGTTATGGTCATTCTAACGGTCAATACAAATTAAGATAATTATTTCTCGTTTGACCACCTTTATCAGTTTAAACATATTGGTTTTATTGTTTATTTACTATTTTTTTTAAAGTTATATATCCATTTATTTATTCATTCATTTATTTATTTATGTACTTATTTGTATGTTTGTTTATTTGACTATTTATTTATTTATTTATTTATTTATTTCTCTATCTGTTTACTTATTTTACGTATTCTAAGAGAGGGCCAAGAGGGCATGTGGGAGACTGGTGTTTAAGAGTTGACTTCAAAAGTTCAAGTGCTCATCAAGTCCTTCCTGACTTAGAAGTGAAATATTGTAATGCTAACGTTATTTTCCACAAATGGCCAGCTTCCTCCAACCCCTCATCCGCTTTCCTGCCCTTTTCACCACACAAGGGATCCCTGTTCACAATAGAAATAAGAAATCTGGGGGGGGGGGGGCATGAAGAGCATGAGAAAGACTAAAGCATGCCCAATATGACAAATTAAGAATGTCAAAGGAGAAATAATGAAAGAAGATAGCGAAATCATGGAAACATGGAGAAAGCATTTTCACCAATTACATAATCTCTCGAGAACGTATGAAACAAGGAGTAAAGATCAATTAGTAAGGGTATCAAGTAATCCAGAGGAGACAGCTGAAGATGTAGATATATCAATGGAAGAAATCCAAACAGCTATAAGAAAGGTGAAGTTAGGAAAAACCTCAGGAACAGATCAAGTTTATCCAGAAATGATTAAAAACCAAGGGAGAGAGGCCGACAAACTATTACATGCAATATGCCAACAAGCATGGAAGTCCAAACAGGTGCCAGACGACTGGAAAAAGGGAACGGTAGTACCAATACATAAGAAAGGATCAACTATGGAATGTTCAAACTATAAAGGGATCTGACTACTTAGCGTTCCAGAAAAAGTATATGCCAGGATACTGGAAATGAGACTAAGGAAAAGAGTAGAGGATCAGATTGAAGACCATCAGAGTGTATTTAGACCAGGAAAAAGTGTAGAAGACCACATATTTACAATTAGACAAATAATAGAAAAATGCCTTGAGAGAAACATTGACTCGCACCTGTGTTTTATTGACTTAGAAAAGGCATTTGACACTGTGAAGAGGGACGAACTATGGCATTCCTTAAATGAACACAATGTGGAAAAAATTTAATAGAACCCATTAAAAGTTTTAACAATAAACCAACATGTGGAGTGAGAGTAGCTGGAAACATATCTGCAGAATTTGATGTAGATATAGGAGTAAGACAGGGTTGTGCCCTAAGTCCTCTTTTGTTTATCACATTGGTGGATTCAGTCGCAAAGGCATCCTCAAAATGAAGAAAATGAATGTAGGTATGTGGAAGCTCAAACCAGTAAATGTATCAATACTTTCATTTGCCGATGATTTAGTTTTGTTTGGAAAATCAGAACGTGACCTTCAATCGAATATCAACATTATGAACAATGAACTAAATAAAAGAGGAATGAGAGTAAATGCAAAGAAATCAAAACAATGCTAGTAACTAGGGAAGCTAAAACACAAAATCTTAAATTGGGCAGGGAGTATTTAGCACAAGTTCAAAGCTACAATTACCCATGAGTAATGATTAACCCAGAGGAAAACTAAGAGAAGAAATCAGCCAGAGAATCAAAAGGCAAGTGCAATATATAACCATCTAGGAAAGCATTTTTAGGTAAACAAAAAATTGTCAACAAAAACCAAAATGGCAGTATACAATACAGTTTATTGTCCTACTCTCCTCTATGGCAGTGAAACCTGGACCTTAGACAGTAGAGAATACAGTAGAGTACAGGCAGCTGAAATGAAATATCTAAGAAGAGTAGTAGGGGAAACTAAAAGAGACAAAATCAGAAACACAACAATAAGAGATCAAACCAAAGCGGATGGCATAAAAACTAAGATAGAAACAAATTAGTTGAGATGGTTTGGGCATGTAAACAGAATGAATGACAATAAAATAGCTAAATCAGTATACAG
>JAXRKP010001124.1:130000-145000 GCA_037039925.1 Doris montereyensis | reverse complement strand
GAAGAGATGGGAGCTATGCTATTGCTACCACCCACCACTACCACGGAAGAGATGGGAGCTATGCTACCACCCACCACTACCACGGAAGAGATGGGAGCTATGCTACCACCCACCACTACCACGGAAGAGATGGGAGCTATGCTACCACCCACCACTACCACGGAAGAGATGGGAGCTATGCTACCACCCACCACTACCACGGAAGAGATGGGAGCTATGCTTACCACCCACCACTACCACGGAAGAGATGGGAGCTATGCTACCACCCACCACTACCACGGAAGAGATGGGAGCTATGCTATTGCTACCACCCACCACTACCACGGAAGAGAAGGGAGCTATGCTATTGCTACCACCCACCACTACCACGGAAGAGATGGGAGCTATGCTATTACTACCACCCACCACTACCACGGAAGAGATGGGAGCTATGCTATTGCTACCACCCACCACTACCACGGAAGAGATGGGAGCTATGCTATTACTACAACACCCACCACTACCACGGAAGGGATGGGAGCTATGCTACCACTACCACCTACCACTACCACGGAAGAGATGGGAGCTATACTATTGCTACCACCCACCACTACCACGGAAGAGATGGGAGCTATGCTATTGCTACCACCCACCACTACCACGGAAGAGATGGGAGCTATGCTATTGCTACCACCCACCACTACCACCAAAGAGATGGGAGCTATGCTATTGCTACCACCCACCACTACCACCAAAGAGATGGGAGCTATGCTTTCCACCCACCACTACCACCAAAGAGATGGGAGCTATGCTACCACCCACCACTACCACCAAAGAGATGGGAGCTATGCTACCACCCACCACTACCACCAAAGAAATGGGAGCTATTGCTACCACCCACCACTACCACCAAAGCGATGGGAGCTATGATACCACCCACCACTACCACCAAAGCGATGGGAGCTATGATACCACCCACCACTACCAACAAAGAGATGGGAGCTATGCTACCACCCACCACTACCAAAAGCGATGGGAGCTATGATACCACCCACCACTACCACGGAAGAGATGGGAGCTATGCTACCACCCACCACTACCACGGAAGAGATGGGAGCTATGCTACCACCCACCACTACCACCAAAGAGATGGGAGCTATGCTACCACCCACCACTACCACCAAAGAGATGGGAGCTATGCTACCACCCACCACTACCACGGAAGAGATGGGAGCTATGCTACCACCCACCACTACCACCAAAGAGATGGGAGCTATGCTACCACCCACCACTACCACCAAAGAGATGGGAGCTATGATACCACCCACCACTACCACCAAAGAGATGGGAGCTATGCTATTGCTACCACCCACCACTACCACGGAAGAGATGGGAGCTATGCTATTGCTACCACCCACCACTACCACCAAAGAGATGGGAGCTATGATACCACCCACCACTACCACCAAAGAGATGGGAGCTATGTTATTGCTACCACCCACCACTACCACCAAAGAGATGGGAGCTATGTTATTGCTACCACCCACCACTACCACGCTAGCCAAACACTTATGTGGGAACGTGAACACGTGAACACATGAATACGTGAATATCTTATTTATAAATCAAGCATAGTTCACCTGGATTCCGGTTGATATTATTTACTACTATAGAAGTTTATTATGAGATTGGGTCAGTATTCGATACTGGAGTTACAAAGATGGCAGGTAGGCGTGAACAGTACATGTACTAACTGCTATTCAACCTTTTTCAAATACAGAATATGTTTAAAAAAATGCAAATTCTATTCAAAGACAGAGAAACAATAATAACTGACATTTTCAATAACTAAACATCCCTTCTGGTACTGGTAGTAGAAAGCTTCCTTTAATAAAATCGATTTTGGGATCCTTGAAAATCTACATGCAATATAAAATCTTATTATTAGTGGCCCGGTAATAGAGCCTTTGGTGAACAAAGAATGTCTGACTCAGAATTATATACATGTATAAGTATAACTAACTATATAATATATGAATATGAATTAAATAATTACCATAATATATCGTTGTTATGTTCAGTATTATATTATACACATGTACATATTATATACGGTAATTATATACATCACTGTCTTCATCTGGTCTTGAAAATTATGAAACGTACGGGGGGGTCGGAAGTCCAGAGGCAAGGATGGATCTCTCAAGCTTAAAGGTTTGGGTTCAAGCCACGGCATGTTGAAAAGTGTCTCTAAGTAAAATCCCCCCTACCGCCCCCTTCCCCCTCCCGCCTGGTCCAGGTAGGTGGATCGATATCTAGTCCAGTCCCATGGGAGACGGACGATAAAGAAGTCCCTTGTACAATCACCTCACTCTGTGCACCTTCAAGTAAATTTAAGTCAAAGTCAAAGATCCCTTGGCTGTGTACAGGGCGGTCCGGGCAAAACTAAAAAAATCCTACCAAAACTCCCAAGATTACCTTAGTTGTGGATGTGGGTAAAATCAAATCAAATCAAATCAAATCGAATAAAATAAAATAAAATAAAATAAAATAAAATAAAATCGAACTGAAATGTATAAAATAACGCTCGCAAGATAGTCTCGACACTGTGTTGCTGACACTGACAGCGTCGGTGTTATATATTCTGACACCTGACACCTGGCACTTATGTAGATAGAAAGCAGTCCCATATTCAGTTGTGAGCGTATAGTAATCAGAAGTAGAGTCCTGGTTCTTCTAGGTAGACAGCACATATACATGTATACTTTCATTGTGATAGTTTACCGTTGCTCTCTAATTTCTACATCGACCTGACACTTTCGCCATGTCCGAATAGACACCTCTCGCTACCCATTTCGCTGTGGGTTCGACAGGATGGGTCATAAAATTATTATACCTGGGCTGGTACTAGTGGTACTGGTACTGGTAATCAAACTGGGATCTCTTCAGTCTTCTGGGGTAGGGTAGCCAGACGCTGTAGCAACTGATCTGATAGTGATATGCTAGCATTAGTGACAGACATGGGTTCATTGTGTTTTAGATTAACGCATGTGTCATGCTCTTTCTTAGTAGTAAGATTGATTATTTATGCTATTTTATATACATTTCAAACAGATAAGGAAAGATATTGAATCTCACTAATTTCCATGAACCCACCAGTTGTACGTTTTAGTCAGTACCAATAGAAGACGAGTCCCCCTGGGATGAGCTAAGGCCCCGTTTATACAAACGTAAAGAACAAACTCTAAACAATGCAATTATAAATGTAATTGTCCTCTCTTCTGTCTCATAGTGTCATAGATCAACAAAACTATTTATTAAAGATGTGAATGGACTTGCGTGACTGTATTAGATGAGAAAATTGAAGGCGAAAGAGAAGAGAGAGAGAGAGAGAGAGAGAGAGAGAGAGAGAGAGAGAGAGAGAGAGAGAGAGAGAGAGAGAGAGAGAGAGAGAGAGAGAGAGGGAGATAGATAGATATATAGATAGATAGAGAGAGAGAGAGAGAGAGAGAGAGAGAGAGAGAGAGAGAGAGAGAGAGAGAGAGAGAGAGAGAGAGAGAGGGAGGGAGAGATAGGGAGATAGATAGATAGATAGATAGATAGATAGATAGATAGATAGAGAGAGAGAGAGAGAGAGAGAGAGAGAGAGAGAGAGAGAGAGAGAGAGAGAGAGAGAGAGAGAGAGAGAGAGAGAGAGAGAGAGAGAGAGAGAGAGAGAGACAGAGAGAGACAGAGAGAGAGAGAGAGAGAGAGAGAGAGAGAGAGGGATATATATATATATATATATATATATATATATATATATATATATATATATATATATATAGAGAGAGAGAGAGAGAGAGAGAAAAGAGAGAGAGAGAGAGTTGAGAGAGAGAGAGAGAGAGAGAGAGAGAGAGAGAGAGAGAGAGAGAGAGAGAGAGAGAGGGAGAGAGAGGGAGATAGATAGATAGATAGATAGATAGATAGAGAGAGAGAGAGAGAGAGAGAGAGAGAGAGAGAGAGAGAGAGAGAGAGAGAGAGAGAGAGAGAGAGAGAGAGAGAGAGAGAGAGAGAGAGAGAGAGAGAGAGAGAGAGAGAGAGAGAGAGGGCAGGCAGACAGAGAAGGGGGGGGTTGGCTGACAGATAAGTAGATACAAACAGAAAGATAGAGAAAGAAAAGAAAACGGGCCGGTCGGGGAAACCCCGTTTATGAATACATAAAGGACAAACTTCAAACAATGCTATCGTAATCGTAATCGTAAATATGTATTTGTTCTCTCTTCTGTCACACTAACTACCAGATTGGAGGAAGGAATTAACTCAAATACAGAAGCAATTCATATATTTAGGAAGAGTTATCTTACATACATGTACTTCTACTTGCCATTTAATTAGTTATTGATCTTGCTACATTATGTACCATCGACATAGGGCTAATCATATTAATCTATTTTCATTTGTCACCTTCCTTGTGACCCCTTCCCTCCCTCACAGTTTGTCTTCTTTTAAATCGCAAACAGTTTTTAAAAAAAATGAAAAAAAAAGGAAATTTGTTTAATGCTTTTGTTAACTTCCCAACTTTGATGACATTGACATTAATGACAAATAACTTGTTACGAACTACTGAACTATGTGTATTACTATTAATTACTATTAGTAACTATTATTTAAATACAGTGGTAAGGTGTCACTGTCAGCCTCTCAAACCCAAAGGTCATGGGTTCAAGCTCCGCATATGTTTGCAATATTTTCTTGATTTTTTTTCCCGAGTAAAAGGAAAACTAAAATTTCCCCCCCACCTGGTCCAGGTAAGTGGATCGACCCCTAGTTCCATCAGACACTGACGATAAAAAAGGAGGTCACATGTGCAGATCACAACATTTTGTGATCGGTAAAGATTATTTGACTGTTTACAGGGCAGTCCGGGCAGAGTTAAAATTAAAAATCCTACCAAAACCGTTGAGATCACCTTAGTGGTGAATGTGGGTAAATACAATCCAGATGAAGGGCGGGGGTGGGGGTGGGGGGTGGGAGGGGGTGGGGTAGGCAGACAGGTAGATACAAACAGAAAGACAGAGAAAGAAAAGAAAAAGGGTCGGGCGGGGTAACCCGTCCATAAATACATAAAGGACAAACTTCAAAGCCCCTTTCATCGACTTTGTGTTGAATGTCATGGACGGCACAACACCATTGATTCAAATTATTATCGTTATTTATTATTATTATTATTATTATTATTATTATTATTATTATTATTATTATTATTATTATTATAAGTATTATCATTATCATCATCATCATCATCATCATTATTATTATCATTATTATTAGTAGTAGTAATAGTAGTATTATCTTTATAATTCTTTCTTTCTTTATCAGTTCCCATTCTACCTTCCGGTGCATGGGTTTAGATACCCGAGAAGATCTTTCTCCAGGCTTCCCTGTCCTGACATTTTCTGTTTCCTTCTGTGAAAATTTAATTTCTTTGCTTTAATGCCTCTTTTATATCTTCTTCCCACTTTCTCCGAGGTCTGTCTTTTGAGTTTTATCTCTATAATTATAATAATAACAATTATTCTCATTATTAATATTATATTATTGTTATTATTATTATTATTATTATTATTATTATTATTATTATTATTTCTATTATTATTATATCATTATTATTATTAGTAGTATTATTATAATATCATTATTATTATTATTATTATTATTATTATTATTATTATTATTATTATTATTATTATTATTATTATTATTATTATAATTATTATTATCATCATCATTATTATTCTTATTCTTATTCTTATCATTATTAATATTATTATTATAATTATTATTATTATTATTATTATTATTATTATTATTATTATTGTTATTATTATTGTTATTGATATCATCCTCATGTTATTATTATTGTTTTTATGATCCATCTCGTTGTTATTATTATTATTTCAATAATAATAACTGTTCCTCTTATTATTATTACAGTGTATCAATCATTATTTATTTATACATTCTTATTTGGTCAGCCAAGACCTGCCCGCAAGGCAGCAAGTTGTGATTTTCTGTCGGGGTTAACTTCTTTTTAGCCTTTGGTCAATGTCATCTAACAACACTAACTTCTAACGTTGATGACAACTAATTTGTAACTATGTACTAAATTACTATCACAATGGTGGAGGGGGGGGTAGAACAGGGAAAGGGGTGAACACCTGACCTGTGGCCGTCCATGTCGGCACCTATCAATATCATCTCCTCAAGAGAAGAGGGCTCAATCCAAACAGACTTTCTCCGTGTAAATACACTCTTTAAATAAAAAGGAGTGCAAATGCAATCGGCAATTGTTACATAATATATTGTCAATAATTCTTACTGGTATTCTTGCTAAATCTGTTTGTTATTCATTGCAATTTACAAACAATATCCACCCGACCATATTATTATGTGGTTGGTGGCCAGTGGTTAGGCTTCAGGACTTTGGGATCATGAGTTTGAATCCTAGCAATGCTTAGTCCGACGTTGTGCCCCATTGGGAAAGACACGTGACACTAGTAACAGTAACATTAACAGTAATAGTAACAGTAACAGTAACAGTAACAGTAACAGTAACGCACATCTTCCCCGCTCAACCCAGGTGCAGATGAGTACAAGTACAAGCACTAGTTTGGGAGTAAAAATCTGTGTCAGTGTCAGATTAGCGTCCTGTCCAGGAGGTGATTATTATCACCTGCTCTTCCGCCTCGTGCTACAAAAACAGGGACAAGCTATGCCGGCTTTTTTATGGGTCTTTTTATAAGGCTTTGAAGGAACTTTACTTTACTGACCTCAGCCATATTATGCAGGGGATGAGTTGTGAGAAAAACAACAAGATGAAAAACATGTAAAAGTCAAAGCGTGATGATGTCCTGACATTTTCTTTGTTCTTCTACTGTGAAGATTAAATTTCTTTGCTTTAGTACCTCTTTTAATTTTATATCTTCGTCTCACTTTCTCTGAGGCCTACCTCTTGGTCTTTTACCTTGGGTTTTAGCCTTGTATTTGTATACTGATCTAGCTTTTCTCTAATGACAAAGCAATTAAAAGAATTGCCTTTACTTGGTGAATTCATTAACTGACCTTCATTTATTAATACTATGTTTAATGTTAATGCAACTGTGTACAATATACTAATATTTCTTTTCTTTCTTTGAAATTTACCCCGTCCACCATTGCGGTCATCTCAGGATGAATTAAGAAGAGGAAACAGCAAGAGGAAAGGAAATAAGTAGGACCTACCAATATCACCAGCTGACCGCCCGCATGATGTACTAACATTGTCACAGAAAAACCAAAGACATGACTGACAGACAACATTATCAAGTCCTGTTTAAAACACCATGATGAGTATGATTAAAAAGGGTTTATTTCCTCAAATTGTAGAAGTAGAAGACATTCATATTATTGAAATGAAGGGTATACACCCTGAACATCACATCCCCAAAGAACAAATGAAATGCTCTCACTCCCTCCTCTATCTCTATGAACCAAAAGGCAAAAGGTAAGAAGATTCGTAAAACCATATAAAATTGCTATGTTATGAATTGGTCAGGGCTAGAGCAAGAGTGAGTGGGCCATGCCACAATTTGTCTATTAATGAGAAAATGGGGGTTGAAGATTGAAAAAAAAATCAATCTCATGCATGTGGGCCAAATCTAAATTTACTCATCAGTTATTTTGATAGATGGATGGACGGAGCACTTTTGCACTTCGCGCGCGAACGTGTGATTTTCAGCACTTGCAAAAGAGAAGAGTTCCTATTTATTAATCCCAGAGGCTATAATACGTATAGAGTATTGAAACTCCTATATTTAGAAACATTTCACCAAAATCTATTAAAAGAACTCTATATATATCCCTAAAATCACAATGGGGAATGACCCACATTTGCTCTACGCCAACCAATCGCATGTTATCAATATCATTAATAAAAGATATAAAGCGGAAATATATGATTATACATTAAGAAAAAGTTCTTACTACTAATATTACATTAAAATCAAACATTCTATTCAATTTTATTTCAATTATTTGTTCTTAAAATAAGTTCATAGTTTATTAAAAGTAAAAGAGAAATTAACACTATTAACAGAAAGAAAAAAGAATGAGAAAGCTACCTTTTCCTATCCATAGCTGATAAATAAAATGATGATCAAATCCATTAAAATTCTCTGTCTACAAAATGCATTACTTTACAAAGTATACATTAACAAATTGATAAAAACATAAATGATAATATGATACTTTACATGAGGCTCAAATTTCGAGTTGACAGGTGACAGTTTAAAGTTTAAGACATCAAATATTTCATATAATAATAATATCATAATGTATATGCATATAGGATACAAGTTCGTTTTGTTGATGTAAACAAGCAATTATCAGAAAATTAAAGTCTATGGCATTCACAAACCATAAACTGGCCGTCAATAAGTGTAAAGTATGAATGTGAAAAATACCCGTGGAAAAAATGGCTGCCAAAGCATGTCTAATTGTGAGGAGTACTAAAGACATAAGAAAGAAAAAAAGACAAATATACCGAGGACGCAAGCAAAAAAAAACAACAACTTTTCATTCATTTTCAATACCATATTGGTTCTCCGATACAATTTTCTCATAATCCAAGCTGTCTAACTATAAATGTATAATATGTAATGCATCAACGAAGCTTGTAGTTATAGCTGAACCGTAGTGCTGTAGTGAATGTGAGCTTGTAATCACGACAACACTGGTTCAAACCCCACGCTAACACAGGTAGGTGGGTTTTACCCCCACAACGGTGTTAACTACTAAGTGTCCTAGGAAAGATACTTCACTCTACTTTCCAAGCTTGACTCAAGAATGAATGAGTACCCTGCTAAAGGTAGAGAGAGATCTTGACAGGGAGTTAGTGCGAAGCGCCTGACAGGCTAAAGTACTTTATAATGCTCCCAGGGAATTGAGAAGGACTTTGAATGAAATGGCCCCGCCGGGGGATAAATGATGTACAGTCGGTGAGCCTGCACCTGTGTGGGGATACGACTGTATATAAACCCATTTCTATCTTTTTTATCTTCATCATTTAGTGTCAAATGAAAGTGATGGACTTTTCATGTTTATTATCGAACACTGACAGCGACAAGAGGATGACATGCCAAGTTGTTGTAACAAGAGACTGTTGAACAATTTTGTTTTTGCCTTATCTATATACAGTAGTCGTTTGATGAAAGCACACTCTGCATAAACACATGCCTATATCTGCTGACCGCATTTTATTTATTTATTATATTATATATTAAAAGTATTCCCATAAACGCACGGTATGCATAAAAGCACGCTTTTTTCAGTGCCTAAAGGGCGTGTGTTTATCCAGCGACTACTGTATATAATTGATATAAAGCTGAACGTCTGAAACTTTGACTGTTTATAACTAGGGAGCCACTGCACTCACAACCTTCACATTTCGCACGTAGATTTCAAATAGCCTGCTTTAGGTTCTTAGCGAATACGATCTTGGATCAAGTCAGTATTTCAATTGATTGGGGAAAAGATCGTTCTGACTGCGTTCCACAAAACTTGTTATAATAGTTACCAGATCAAATTTCTCGATTCCCCGTGTACTGATTTGCTCTGAGTGATAATCGTACTTGACATCACCTCTAAGCGATACATCGGTTTCTGATCTAACCACAGTTCCAGTTCAAGAGGCACAGTTTTATATTAAAGAGAAATTGTTATTCAACATTATTTACGGGCATGCTTGTAATAATATAGATCTAATAGGAAT
Source organism: Doris montereyensis (assembly GCA_037039925.1). Classification (NCBI taxonomy): domain Eukaryota; kingdom Metazoa; phylum Mollusca; class Gastropoda; order Nudibranchia; family Dorididae; genus Doris; species Doris montereyensis. The sequence goes on along the minus strand of JAXRKP010001124.1, from coordinate 135,231 downwards.
AAGACCACAGTATTCACCTACACACAGCTAAAACAACATTTAATTATTTCGTATTCTTTCCCTTTGTTTTAACACTCTGTCAATGTCGTCATGGACATACATGAGTAAGAATCACAATTGTCTGTTTTCGATGTTGCACTTTGTAGAGCACCTGGAAAGTGAGGTCATGTGTCTCATTAATGAACATAAGAAAGGGAGACGTAGTGGAAAGAGGAGACACAGAGAGAGAGACAGATATATATATATATATATATATATATATATATATATATATATATATATATATATATATATATATATATATATATATATATATATATATATATATATATATAGAGAGAGAGAGAGAGAGAGAGAGAGAGAGAGAGAGAGAGAGAGAGAGAGAGAGAGAGAGAGAGAGAGAAGAGAGAGAGAGAGAGAGAGAGAGAGAGAGAGAGAGAGAGAGAGAGAGAGAGAGAGAGAGAGAGAGAGAGAGAGAGAGAGAGAGAGAGAGACAGACAGACAGACAGACAGACACAGAGAGAGAGAATGTGCGACCGGGGGGGGGGGGGATTGATTTAATATATACTTTTATGACCTAAGGACCCATTTCTACTTTTACATTACCAAAACACACTGAAATGGTACACAAATTAACATTTACTAGTTCAAGCTACGAACACAAAATCTAAGAGGAAACAAAGACAAAAACTATAAAGAGGTAAAAATATCATCTCAATGCAATACATGGTTGGTAGTATTTGGGACAATATCACAGGTATGAGTTATAAGAATAACGTGAGCTGCCTTTGGTCATTATGCACACACACACACACACACACACACACAAAACACACACTTAATAACAACCCACCTTGGGGAAAAGCATCCTGAGTGACGTGAGTCATCTTTTGGGTGTGTAATAACAAGCATTTGAACTGTACTACTATTACATTAACATATAAAAAAAAAGTAAAAGTGAAACGGGAAAGTAAATCTACGTACTTATAAATAGCCTCCCCGCTAGATTTATGAAATTGGATTAAATTTCACCCACATCCAAAGTGATCTCTGGGTCTTTCTTGGTAGGATTAAAAAAAACAAAAAATTACCCAGACTGCCCTTGTAAACTAGTAAAAGAAGGATCTTGAATGTTGTGATCTGCAATGTCTGTCTCAATGGGACTAGGTGTCGATCCACCTACTTGGTGTAGGTTTTAGATTTACACGAAAAAAAAAATCCTTCAGAAAATGTGTCAACCTGTTTGGCATGAAGCCACGACCATTTGGTTGAGAGGCCGACACACATTGCCTCTGGACCACCAAGTCCCTTACCCATTTAGATCAGGGTTAGTGTGAAACACGTGCATAACAACAAGTTGTCTCATAGGACAAACACAACATCGATACTACTAGCTTTGCCAGGACTGGCGTGGAAACCAGGTCTGGCGGCATGTGGCCTCACCACTAGGCCATCTTACACCACAAAGTTGAAGTGAAACACCCCCTCACCCAAACACTAATAGGGTGACAATGACAGCAAATCAATTAATTATTGAGGAATTGGAAGAAAAATCTCAAGTGTGTGAAGGAGACTTAAAAGGAATACATAACAATGACATTGTAAGAAATGTAATGATATCATCAGACCAATCAGCAACCACCCGGTGACAGATAATGTAATGCATTGACTCTTAAGATGAATTCACTGTAGTATAACAGCAGCCATAGGAACATCAATAAAAATACATCAAAGTGTTCAAGATGTTCTTAAAATCATTGGGAAAAAAATAATTCAGTACTTGGTTTATTGGCAAGATAGTTTGTTTGTTGATGAATAGCAGTGACAGGAAAAGAAATCATGAAATCTCAGCAATGTTGACAAACAGTGTAGACACTCTCACGCTCAGATGTATTTTTTTCTGTGTAGATTTTCAAGTCTTTGTCACGGGGGAAGTGCCGTAACAACATAAAGATCCAATGTTTTAGACACAGAGGAATTTAGCAAATAGCTTCTGACTTAACATTAGCAAAATCAATTCAACTGATGTGATTTCAAAATATCAAATATAAAGATAGCCTTATAGACGACACGAAGAAATACCTGCCAACAAAGCTATGGAGCTATATTAGCCCATATTTCACCAAATTCGATGAAAGGTTCTGAGGAGGCCAGTCACCACACTACCAGCAGTGACCAACAAAGAACTCTCTCGATTCGACTCTGGCCTATCGCTGAAAACAACCGAAGATCTGGAACATCTAGGACTACTTGCACAATATGGAAAACATTGGAATCTCTTTATTAAACGGATCACAGAAGTTGCTGAGGCGTCCTGTCCTGAAGGTCGTAAAAAGCGCTTAAGTCAGTAGTCAAGACAGCCTCATCAACTTCTTCCCTGACATGTTTAATAATATTATAAGTAATCCTTCCCCCTGACCACAGTTTAAGGTTAATATATATTTTTTTTTAATACAAGAAAGATTCATTCTTGTGATGAGATCTATTGTCATTTTTCGCTCACAGAGACATGTTGTATGTCAACAGACAAGGAAAAATACATACTGCATAAATTGAGTATTCTAGGGATGATCAATGACTCTTGAGTTGACAGCTGGAAAAGTTGTCACGAGAATGAATGAAATGTATAAATGAATATGTTTAATTTCATACTACTGCAGTTGGTTTATGGCTAGACGAGTGTAATTGTTGCAACTTGTCACTTTCTCTAAATGCATCATAATATTATGACCTTGGTCATCAATTCAAATTCACACTTTTGAGTCCTTTATCATTGATTCAAACTGAACATTCTTTTTCTTTTTTCATGGAGTAGAGGTTTTGGTTTTTCAGAAGCATGGCTGTTTGACACACAGGTAATCAATTTCCAGGCAAGCACGAGGTGGACAAGTCTAAAACTGACGTAGTACTTCCGTTGTTACAAAAAATAGGAATTCATACTTAAAATAGAAAACAAAACAAGAGCTGATTGAATGATTGAAATCTACCCAATCCACACGGTCATCTCAGGGTGAATTGGGATGAGGGGGTACAGCAAGTAAAAAGATAGGTGAAAGAGAGAGAGAGAGAGAAAAGGAAAAAGTAGGACCTACCAGTGCTACCAACGATGGGTATTGTCAGACCCACACACACATATTATATATCATATCTATAACAAAAAATACAACTATGACTATAAAAAAAAAAAGTTACAATCAAGAAAAATTGTTACATCATAAACTATGAAAAATAATTCAAATCTATTTCCAAAACCTAAGATAAACAAAAAAGCATGTATACAAACTGTTACAAACCCCAATAAATCAACTGAAACAGCTATAGACCTGCATGTCATTGTACATGTCACATGGCTTTTTGAGAATGCTAACATTTAAGGAAAGAAAAGAAAATCCATTAAAAATATGCTTTTTTACACTTTATAATACATTAAAAATATGCTTTTTTTACACTTTAAAATACATTAAAAAGGAAAGACAATGCTTACACAGACATAAATCAATGAAAATCACCCTGCTGCCATACATTGAAGGAAACAGTGTTGAATATCATGTAAAAATTGAAAATCAAATTTAAAAACTCGTCTCCATGAATATTAATACCTCTTTGCCCCAATCATTGCATTACATACCACCAATTTAAGACAATTAACAATCAATTACTTCATTGAATATACACATACATCAATTCATAATTTTAAGACAATTAACAATCAATTACTCCATTGAATATACACATACATCAATTCATAATTTTAAGACAACATGTATACACAGGAGTCCCATTGCATTTATGGATAAAAGAAAAAGCATAAAAACAATTACTGATTTGTTTAATGGTGTTAGCAACTCCTTCTTATCTATCCGTCTCTCCTCTTTCAAGGAAGGAAAGAAAAAGAAAAAAAAAGATCATTTAAAAAAAGAAAAAGAAAATTAGTTTTCATTTTGGTTACTTTTCTTCACTCATGAGATATTCCACCAATTACAGAGGAAAAAAATTAGCCGTTGTCACGATTATCTAAATGAGAAATAAATAAATCCACAATCAATGCGAGCTTTTACTAAATACTAAATGTCACAGGAATCTCTTTTCCACATAAATCAAGTTTCATGCATTATTCTGAGCAACCCACCCCCCCCCTCCCGTTCCTCCTCTCCCGCACCCCCAACAACAAATCATCTTTACAACTGCAACACAGGCATTCCTAATCTCCATCCAAGATATGAACCCTTGTTTTATAATATTCTTTTCCCCCTTCACAAGTTGCTGTCATCAGGAGGTTCTAGCCTGAGGGGCCATGGCGTGCCGGTTGATGCTGGCGCCAGTGGCTGCAGTCTGGCATTTCTGGAACCACATTTGTCTGAGCTTCATGGCTTCCTCTCTCATGGACATCACCTGAACTTTCAAGACAGAGTTGTCCTTTTCCAGATAGCTCGCCCGAATGGCCAACTCATCTTCCCGCGCTTTACGGGCGTCACGTGACTTCTTGGCTGCTTCGTTGTTTCGCCGTCTTCGCTCAAAGTATTTGTCGTCTTTTTGCTCATCTGGAATGGGCTTCTTTTCACTTCGCGGACGCCGGGTTTTGTCGGCGCTGAGGGTGCTGATGGCTCGAGCCAGAGCGGGACTGGATATTGCTGTGGCGGGTTGAGACAATGAAAGACAAAGGTAAGCGCATGGATGGAAGTATAGATTAATTTACAGTCAGACGAATCCAATGATGAAGAAGAAAGGCTTGGTGTGTTACTTAAAGGCTTAAGGAAAAGATATGCTTTCGAAACATTGGAGAAAAGTGGGATTTATCTCCGGAAAAGACAAGTCCATTCTATTTTTGAGTATTTGAAAGACAAGATTAAAATATCAGTTTACTCTATAACTACTGCTACTGTGCATAACGCCAAAGAAAGCCTTTGAAATGAGGAATTTGCTGGAGTCAAAACTCAGACCTGAAAATTCTCACCCTTTATAAAAACTTATGGCACCTGACTAAACAATGGAAAACAAAATTAGAAAAGAATTCTCGCCGCTACCTCATTTCACAAAAAGAAAAGAATACACCCAAACAAAACACAAAAAATTACCCCACTAATAAAACAGCAATAGAATGGCAACTATAATATAAACTATTTAAAAAAAAACAAAACAAGTAAAATGATAATATATCCCCCCACCCCCCCCAAAAAAAAAAAAAAAATGATACAACAAAACAACAATCCAATAAACACTTCAGAATCAAT
>JAXRKP010001124.1:122500-125000 GCA_037039925.1 Doris montereyensis | reverse complement strand
GGGTTAATTGGGCGTAGTTCTTGACTCGTTATACCCAACATTTTATCAACAAAGTGAACGGAACTCTTGAAAAGCCTTCGTTATAATATATAAACTAGATACAGATCTTCAAAATCTAAGGATATATAATATACGTCCGTCTTTGTACTAATTACAGCAGGTTTAAGGATAGGCTTAGGGAGATAGGGGACGTGGTAAAGAGGGAGTAAAGAGGGGATGGGGTAGCATGCGATATATATGTACAATGTATCTGAATGTTTCGAATCTTACAAGGCCCAAATAGTTGGGTTTTATTGCCCTCTCCTGAGAAGATTGAAAGTGATTATTTAGGAGACCAATTGCCTATAATATTACACAAACGTAGCCATTCAGATAGTGATATCTAAGCAACAATGAAGAAAGAAATAGAGAAGTACCGCTTCTTTCTTATAATAATAATAATAATAATAATAATAATAATAATAATAATACTACTACTACTACTAATAATAATAATAATAATAATACTAATAATAATAATAATAATAATGCACATTTATATTGCGCCAACATCTCATATATAGAGCTCTGGGCACATTACAAAACACCCCCCCCCCAAAAAAAAAAAAACAACGTAAAAAAGCAAGCAAATTATTTGCTACACACAATCACGTGGAAAAATGCAAAAAAAATGGGGCTTAAAAATGACACCGTTAAATAATACTCTTTAACGAGAAACATTAAATGCTTTTCTAAATAAATATGCCTTCAAACGCTTTTTGAAAACATCCAGATATGGCGATAATTTCACGTCCATGGGGAGATCATTCCACACCCTGAGACCGAAATGTTGGAATGGAAGCTGCGTTCACCAGCTTTCGAACGGCAGCGCGGTATGTTGAGTTGAAGGGCGTTCTTCATCGACCTTAAAGGTCTGCATGGCTCGTGGTGAGACAGCAAATCGCTGATGTATGCTGATGCCACATCGTTTAGAGGTTTCTATACCATGGATGCCACCTTGTACTACACATGATGTACAACTGGGAGCCAGTGCAGTTCTTGGAGCAATGGTGTAGAGTCATCCCTCTTCTTTTCCTGCAATACATGACGGGCAGCGTAGTTCTGGAGCTTTTGAACTCGGTTTAGTTCTCCAGTGGAAAGGCCAAAAAATAAGGAGTTGGCATAATCCAATTTACAAAGAATGAGTGTTATCAATTTTTTTGCAGGAATCAGTTGTCAAAAATTGCCGAATGTTACTGATATTTCTTAAGGTGTAAATTATGTTCCTTCTGATTTCTGTGATATATTCGCTCATTGATAATTCACTGTCGAGTATTACACCCAAGTTTTCCACTTTCCACATTAGTGGGATGTTGTTGTTTTCAGTTGTAGCCATGTTTATGATGCCTGTTCTTCTTTCTACCAATGACAAGCACCTCGGTCTTGTTGCCATTTAATTTTAGTTTATTCTCCGACATCCATGTTTTTATTTCTTCAATGCAGTTTTCATAAGATGGTAATTTTTTGTTTCATATCTGAGACAGGACACAAACTATAGATCTGAGTATCGTCTGAATACATGTGATATATTGATGCATATTTACGAAGTATTTTAGCCACCGGTGTTGTGTATAGAACAAACAGAATTGGGCCCAGAACCGACCCCTGAGGGTCACCGAAAATAATCTGATGTTCGATGGAGGTAGAGTTACCAATTGAAATTACTTGTTTTTGCTCACATAGATAAGATGAGAACCATTTCAGAACAACTCCAGAGATGCCAAAAGTGACCCGTAGCCGCTCGAGAAGAGTGTCGTGATCAATCGTATCAAACGCTGCGACAGATCAAGAAGGCTTAGGATGGTGGTCTTTCCTTTGTCAATAACTTGCAATAGGTCATTTACAATCCTCAAGAGAGCTGTTTCCGTACTGTTGTTAGCCCGGCATTTTGATTGAAAACGCTCTTGAAGACCATTCTTGATGTAGGTTGATATTTGCTCTAAAGCAACCTTTCCCAAGATTTTTTAAATGAATGGCAGATTAGCAACAGGCCTATGTTTAAAAATTATTTTTTTTACTATCTAGCCCCTTCTTTTTCAGTAGTGGTGGCACAATAGCTGTTTTGAAGTGTTGAGGAACAGTTCCCCTAGTCAGTGATTGATTAATTATTTTCGTAATATATGGTGCAAGTTCATCCAAACATTGTTTTTAGAGCGATGTTTCTATTGAGTCAATGTTACAAGGTTTGTTTGGACTTGAGAGAATATTTTTTTAGTGTCCTCAACCGAGGTGTCATTGAACAAGGTTATAGGCTCGCCTGTGACTGAATCAAAATCAGAATGTCTCTGGCTCTGATCTAGAGATTTGCGTATATTGGAATTTCTGTGTTTCGATATTAGTATTACTTGAGTTTGGGTACTCAAGAGGACTAGCCTAGATCTAGACCTAATGTCTCCAGGTATGATGAGACTTTTCACAGTTGATATCACACGACTCGCTTCCTCTCTTACCTCAACATTTC
>JAXRKP010001124.1:97500-115000 GCA_037039925.1 Doris montereyensis | reverse complement strand
CCCTCCTTTGAGTGGAAGTTTCATTCACTTAAGCCGCCTTTCTATACAGGTTTTTTAAATTAAAAGTTGGAATAGTATCGTTCATGCCTACTCATAACCTCAGTATCGAGTAAAGACTCGATCTAATAATCGTAGCCTTCTTGACAACGATTGATGTTTATCAACACCACAGGTACAGCAAGCTTGTAAATAAAACAAAGAAGCGATCTGCTTCGTTGGAGAGAGTTGTCAAGTAGGATTTGTTTATTTGTCTAATTGAAATTTACTCCTTCCACCATTGTGGAAATCTCAGGGTGAATTAAGAGATAACAGCAAGGTACATTTAATCGTCCATTTGTACCTATGTACGTATGTTCATGAGTGTATGTATGTATATGTGCATGCATGTATATGCTGATATGTATGAACCAATATATTAAAATGTATGTATGTATGTATGTATATATATATATATATATATATATATATATATATATATATATATATATATATCAAACTAGTGAAGAGGTATTGACCAAATATATATATAAACTTAGTGAAGAGGCATTGATATAACCATCAGTACCTTACTCAAACTTAGTGAAAAGGTATTGACCAAATAGCCATACTCCAGTACCTTACTCAAACTTAGTGAAGAGGCTTTATTCAACCTTACTTAGTGAAGGAGGCATTGATCCAAATAACCATACTCCAGTACCTTACTCAAACTTAGTGAAGAGGCATTGATCAAATAGCCATACATTACCAGTACCTTACTCAAACTTAGTGAAGAGGCATTGATCAAATAACCATACTCCAGTACCTTACTCAAACTTAGTGAAAAGGCATTGATCAAATAGCTCCAGTACCTTACTCAAACTTAGTGAAGAGGCATTGATCAAATAGCCATACACAGGTTTACTCAAACTTAGTGAAGAGGCCATTGATCAAATAGCCATACTCCAGTACCTTACTCAAACTTAGTGAAAAGGCATTGATCAAATAGCCATACTCCAGTACCTTACTCAAACTTAGTGAAGAGGCATTGATCAAATAGCCATACTCCAGTACATTACTCAAACTTAGTGAAGAGGCATTGATCAAATAGCCATACTCCAGTACCTTACTCAAACTTAGTGAAGAGGCATTGATCAAATAGCCATACCCAGGTACATTACTCAAACTTAGTGAAGAGGCATTGATCAAATAGCCATACTCCAGTACCTTACTCAAACTTAGTGAAGAGGCATTGATCAAATAGCCATACTCCAGTACCTTACTCAAACTTAGTGAAGAGGCATTGATCAAATAGCCATACTCCAGTACCTTACTCAAACTTAGTGAAAAGGCATTGAAGAGGCATTGATCAAATAGCCATACTCCAGTACCTTACTCAAACTTAGTGAAGAGGCATTGATCAAATAGCCATACTCCAGTACCTTACTGAAGAGGCATTGATCAAATAGCCATACTCCAGTTACTCAAACTTAGTGAAGAGGCATTGATCAAATAGCCATACTCCAGTACCTTACTCAAACTTAGTGAAGAGGCATTGATCAAATAGCCATACTCCAGTACCTTACTCAAACTTAGTGAAGAGGCATTGATCAAATAGCCATACTCCAAATTTAGTACCTTACTCAAACTTAGTGAAGAGGCATTGATCAAATAGCCATACCCAGGTACATTACTCAAATTTAGTGAAGAGGCATTGATCAAATAGCCATAACTCATGTACATTACTCAAACTTAGTGAAGAGGCATTGATCAAATAGCCATACTCCAGTAGCCGACAGTTACTCAAACACCCTGGTAGTGAAGAGGCATCCCAGTGATCAAATAGCCATACTCCAGTGTTTCGACCTTACTCAAACTTATTTAATGTATTTCCCAAAGAAGACCAGGGTTGCATTGATCAAATACCGACACCACTATTACTACTATGACTCCAGCAAAATAAAAACAAATTATAAAGCGAGAGAGAGAGAGAAGAGAGAGAGAGGCATTGAGAGAGAGAGAGATAGAGAGAGAGAGAGAGATAGATCCAAGAGAGAGAGAGAGAGAGAGAGAGAGAGAGAGAATAGAGAGAGAGAGAGAGAGAGAGAGAGAGAGAGAGAGAGAGAGAGAGAGAGAGAGAGAGAGAGAGAGAGAGAGAGAGCGAGAGCGAAGAGAGAGAGAGACTTAGGAGAGATTGAGCGAGAGCGAGAGAGAGAGCTTAGAGAAAGAGAGAGAGAGCGAGAGAGAGCGCGAGAGAGAGAGAGATTTAGTGAGAGAAGCGCGAGATCGAGAGAGAGAGAGAGAGAGACATTACTCAAACTAGTGAAGAGAGAGAGAGAGAGAGAGAGAGAGAGTAGAGAGAGAGAGAGTGAAGAGGCATTGATCAAAGAGCCAGAGAGAGAGAGAGAGAAACTTAGAGAGAGAGCATTGATCAAAGAGAGAGAGAGAGATGTTACAATAGAGAAAGAGAGACAGAGAGAGTTCAGAGAGAGTTTACTCGCACCATCATATAGAGAGAAAGAGAGAGATAGATAGAGAGAGATCAACAACCAAACGAAAACGCCACCTGACCCTGATGAATCCGAGATGGTCAGTTTCAGACAACGTTATGGCCTGCCTATACGTCTGGTCCCCCTGCTCCACCCTTGTTTCACTTCACTCGTGTCTTCTCCCAAGGCGTTGACTCAGTGACGCAACATGACGTACAAACAGACCAAGGAGCCTCCCGGGTTGCCAATTGCTGCTGCGAGTCGCCCAGGTGTGTTGTTACTGTTAGTTGCGCTATCTGGATGTGTACATACGTACACACTCATCTAAATGGACAGATTTGCCTGACACTTTGTGTAGCCGTGAGCGTGTGTGTGTGTGTGAGTCTGTGTAGGCGTGTGTGTATGCGTCGGTTACCTCCATGCGAAGCGACCAGGTCATCCTATACTTTCATTACAATTACGGCAAGAAAAGTATATTGGTGGAAATCGACTTTTATTTCCACCGCCTGTCCATCTCGACGAAAGCAAGAACAAAACCCAACGTTCGCAAGCCATAACATATAGCTAACTTAAAACTAACAGCCAATAGGCATGCATCAGTATATTATTATTACTTATCAATAATCCATTTGACTTGAGTTAATCGCTACATTGATTCATAAAACATGCATCAGTAGCTTGACCATTAAACATGCATCAGACATGTACACGTGTGTCCCTTAATCTATTAGTAAACGTCCATAATCAAAAGCACGATCCATGCCAATCATCAGATGCTCTACCAAAGAAGCATAATAAAACTACGAGACATTCCGTCCCCTTATGTCCCACATTTTCACCCGGTAATAGTAAGACCACAGAAAAACAACCAAACAACCAACATCGTCACATAAGCCAAGCTTCTTCATCCTATAGAAGCCACAACCCCATGTTTGAAGAATTGTGTTTGTATGGCTTGTTGTATTGTGGTTAGATCTATGTCTTTCTGACACCTAACATTGCCCAAAATGTGTTTGTATGGCTTGTTGTATTATGGTTAGATCTATGTATTTCTAATATTGTCCAAAATGTGTTTGTACGGCTTGTTGTATTATGGTTAGATCTATGTATTTCTAACATTGTCCAAAATGCGTTTGTACGGCTTGTTGTATTATGGTTAGATCTATGTATTTCTAACATTGTCCAAAATGCGTTTGTACCTTGTTGTATTACATGAGATCTATGAATTTCTAACGTTGTCCAAAATGTGTTTTTGTATGGCTTGTTGTATTATGGTGAGATATATGAATTTCTAATATTGTCCAAAATGTGTTTGTATGGCTTGTTGTATTATGGTTAGATCTATGTATTTCTAACATTGTCCAAAATGTGTTTTGTATGGCTTGTTGTATTATGGTTAGATCTATGTATTTCTAACATTGTCCAAAATGTGTTTTGTATGGCTTGTTGTATTATGGTTAGATCTATGTATTTCTAACGTTGTCCAAAATGTGTTTTATATGGCTTGTTGTATTATGGTTAGATCTATGTATTTCTAACATTGTCCAAAATGTGTTTTGTATGGCTTGTTGTATTATGGTTAGATCTATGTATTTTTAACGTTGTCCAAAATGTGTTTTGTATGGCTTGTTGTATTATGGTTAGATTTATGAATTTCTAACGTTGTTCAAAATGTGTTTGTACGGCTTGTTGTATTATGATTAGATTTATGTATTTCTTACATTGTCCAAAATGTGTTTGTACGGCTTGTTGTATTATGGTGAGATCTATGAATTTCTAACGTTGTCCAAAATGTTTATAAAGCTCTTTGACTGTCTCTGGCAAACTTTTCCACAGCCTTATTTTTGGCGGTGAAAAATTCGTATAGACTTCTATGATTCTTCTAAAGATACCGCATTCACCATAATAAAATATAACATAACATAATATACCTGCTGTGGGCGAGCTTACAATCTTGAAGGTAATATAATTTTTAAAAAAAAACCCAACAAGATAAAAAGCATGCAGGTGATACAAGAATGAAATGAAAAGAAGTAAGGCATAACAGCAACACACATCAACCGCTAACACAAACAAGAATCATAACTAAGTAACGTTAATTAATAAGGCAAATTGTCACATATGCATACACGCACAGCCTACTTACAAAACAGAGTACAGACTGAGAACTGGTTAAGGAATCGATGTCTCTTGTCTCTTGAGTTTGAGATTGTATAACAACGTGCCAAGGAAATCATCCAGTCTGGGGGTATCAGTAATCACCAATCAATCAAACGATGAGTTTTGTTGATATGTCAATATTTCGTATTATCTGAAGGGAGAAAAACAACATAACAAATATCAGAATTTGAAAAATCTAAAACTAAATCAAAAACGAGTCATAGGGATATCATTCCAATACGTGTGATTCACTGCATACGCCATGTCGGTTGTTTCGTTGATTACATTCAAATCTACCCCTTCCACCACGGGGGTCTCAGGGTGACGAATTAAGAGCAAGACGAACGATAATATAGAGTGAATGTGTGAAGTAAAGCTACCAAGTTTATATATATATATATATATATGTATGTGAAGGAAATGACATTAACTAACAGTAAACCCAATATGAACAAAGACGAGACAAGTACAAGAAATAAACAGAAACAAATCTAACTACAATAACTACAAGTTTAGTTAGCTCGGTTGGTGGCACGCTTTCTTTTCATGGCGATACGATGGATGCCGTCGCAGAGGTCATGGGTTCGATCCCCATGGTGGCCAAAAATTGTTTCTGTCTTATGTCTATTCCTTCTATTTGTCTCGTCTTTGTTCCTATGGGGCTGTACTATCATTTCCTTCACTTTCCACATGCCCCTTGCCTCACAGTTTGAAGTATGTCTATGTGGAGTGGATGGCAAAAGTTAAACCCGCATCAAGGACAAACCAAAATCCCAAACAAAGTCACCCACACACACACACACACTTCATTAAAATTAAAATGTAGACGAGTACCATGTTTGATTTGATTTGATTTCCCCACAGTCACAACTTAAGTGATCTCGAGGTTTTTGATAGGACTTATAAATTTGCCCAGGCTGCCCTGTAAACAGCCATGGTATCTTTATCGTGCACAGACACATTGTGTTGTTATCGTCCGTCTCTGATGGGACTATGTGTCGTTCTACCTACCTGAACCAGGGAGAGGAGAGAGGAGAGGAGGGGGTAGTTTTGCTCGAGAAAAACTCGAGAAATGTTTTCAATTCACTACTTTCTGATTGAGAAGCTGACACATTGCCTCTGGACTACCGAGTGACATGCGAGTACCATGATGTGTGTTGATCTCACGCAGTCTCAGGATAAAATAAGAGAAAACAGTAACGAGAAGAAGCACGAGGGAAAGAGCTAAGGAGAAGAAGTTCCTACCATATGGCTCGGTAACCGCCTCCCGAACGAAGTGAGTGCAATGATGAAACCAGCCAGCCTTTTGATAACGGTCATTTGGGATAAAAAATAAAATTAATAACACGCAACTTGAGACAGTCTTGCTTATTTCATTGGCATCAACCCAGTCCATCCTATGCAGTGATCTCAGTGTGATTTAAAAGGAAGCAGCAAGACGAAAACACATTAAATAGCAAGTATGTGACGTCGATTGTTTACAAAAATATTAACATACAAACAAGTTTCTGTATCGGTAGCGTAAACTTCTTCCTTCCTGTTAAACTAAACCGTTGGATGTCTTTCCAAAGAGAGTTTCAATTTAATAACCTATTGAAAATATTGGTTTCGTCCCATTGATCTTTACCCCCTCCCCACCCCACCCCACCCGCCTACCTACCATATATGCGGTTATCTTATCATTTCTTTGGGTGAATTAAGAGGAAACAGCAAGAAGAATGAAATTGAAAAGAGTGGAAAGGGAAGCAAGAAGAATGAAATTGAAAGAGTGGAAAGGAAAGCAAGAAGAATGTAATTGAAAGCAAGAAGAATGAAATTGAAAGAGGGGAAGGAAAGCAAGAAGAATGAAATTGAAAGAGGGGAAAGGAAAGCAAGAAGAATGAAATTGAAAGAGGGGAAAGGAAAGCAAGAAGAAGGACCTATCAGTAGCCCTCGAAATCTCAGTGCACAACCGTTGACACACGCCTATTGCCTCATTCAGTTCACACACATGTGTATGTGTGTACCCAAGAGAAAAGAAAGAGACAAAGAGGTTAGCCAATCCAACACCGCCGCCAGCCTTAAATCGCTACATGGAAATAGAAATGGTTTTGTTTGTGGAACTAAGCATGCTTCGACCTCCCGCAGAGGTCTTCTTCTTAACACTTCTGCACATGCGCGACATTGGGAGAGGGGATGGGGTGTGGAGGGGGGAGTTGCATTGTCATGCACACAATTTATAATTTTATAAAACTATTCAACTCATCTGTGATAACGTTCATTTACGATATATATATATATATATATATATATATACTAGAGGATGGATACTATATATATATATATATATATATATATATATATATATATATATATATATATATATATATATATATATATATATATATTGTCTAAAGAAAGTATCCATCCTCCTAGTGAATGCACTTTTGGCCAATATTTCAAAAGATACAATGAAGTCCCTCCAGTCAAAGTTTCTTTCCCGGCTTCTGATTGGCTGATACATACGGTGAAAATAGCCCCCAAACTATTATCACTGTACCTGGTATGATATTTTCACCGTACGGTGAAAATAGTCACTCCGATATATATATATATACATGTACTTATAAATATAATATGATTTGTCAATATTGTCATTTCTTATTTCTTTTCTGACAAATGCATTCTGTTTACACCTTAATTCTTAACCAACACGTAACAAAGTATTTTTAATAGTTGATGATTGAAAACGCATTCAGATGTTGAGTATAATTTCAGCGTGAGTGTATGTAATGTACATTCACCAACAACTGATTTATAAATATATCATTGTTCTGTCGATGTACTACATGCATATGATTTTTTACATGTCTGTAACCAAATTTCCCCTTGCGGGGTAAATAAAGTATTATTATTATTACATATCAATTTGTATTATTGTATGTGTAGGTGAAAGAGAATTAGTAATTAAGCATCTGTATTCTAGATCTAGAAATAATTAATTGAGTTCAGTAGTTTTATTTCCTTCATTTATTATTTCTTAAAATTAAAAGGTATATATGGAAGCGTTTATTTGCACATCCCGGCTTTACGGTACATGTAAAATCGGCCTGAAAATAATAAATTCTGTAGCCATTGCCATTACCTAATTTCAAGCAGGACGTTTTCGCGACAATGACATTGACAATGGATCTGAATCCTGGTCCACTTTTCTGTCCTGCAGCGCAACCTGCGACTGTGTGACCTAAAAAAAGGTCCACTCAAAACAAACAGCGTAATACGTCTGGTATTCGGCACGTTTATCAAGGACAGACTCGATTACAAATGTTCTACAAAAGTAAGAATCGCTAAAAAATAGATCCATAACTTCGCCGTGATACTGATCGGCTGAACGATGATGTCGTCAAGAGGAGAAGATATCTAGCAGTTGATGATTTAAAAAAAAAAACAAGCCCCTCACGAAACAAAGAAGGGGAACCCTAGAAGAAGCCGAAGTTAACAAGGAACTAGTACAGCTAGCACGAGCACTAGGGTTACGACTCCTAGTCAGAGTGAATAATAATATATTATACTGTATTCGACTACGACCACAACGAACCCGAACCAAGACAAAGTCGCCAGCCAATGACTTTCCCTACGCAACAAGGGGTGAGTTACGCAAAAGTTACTCAATGTCCATGAGGTGGCTGGTGGCTGTGGTGGAGGAAAGCAGCTGATGTGTGTTGTGTGATCCGTGTGTGTATGTAAGTGTATCCTGCTACATGGCTAGAACCAGTGGTCAGCACATTGTTTTGTACTACTACATGTACTTTGCTATAACTATAATACGCTACGTAGCCAAGACGCTGTCCTTAGGCAGGATGTGTGTCGACAGTCACGTAAACGACACAGGGAGAAATGAACCAAACTGTGCTTAGAACTGAAAGAAAGAACAGCTTGCATGTATTGTAATGTAACCATAATGTCATTGGGTACGTTGGAATCCAACTTGGATCCCTTACGTTTCGAAATTTGACCGCTTATAACTCCAGAACCACTTCACCCCCAACCTCCATTATGATTTCGCCTGTAGTAAAGTTGGAAGTAGCCTGCTTTAGGTTCTTGGCGAGCAACCTCTTGAATCAAATCAGTATCTTAATTGATTAGAAAAAGATAGTTTTGCCTGTGATCCACGAAACTTTTCTTTGTTACTAGACTAGATCTAATTTCTCGATTTCCGGTCATAACAACACGAAAAAGGGCCGCGTAACTTCAATACCGAGTAATAATTTAATCTAAATCTAACCGTCGTACTTTCCCTATCACCAATAACCGATAGAATGTTTTCTGTGTTAACCGCAGTCAAAGTTCAAGGACTCAGCTTTAAAATAAAGAGAAATAATAATCTAACGTTGTTTACGAGTATGCTTGTAACAGTAACATAATAAACAGAGAGATGGCCTTGTCATCAAGACACAGTCTGAGCAGTACGTTTCTCAGCAGCGCGGGTCTATACCTGCGGCTTGTAAGAAGAAATATTATGAACGCCAGTCAATGACAAAGATAAAGAGATAATAAATAAGTTGTTGTCAATACTGTATACTGCGTCATATTAAGGATCATAAAGGCATTGTAGGCGTAGGCCGATAATGAGATTCAATACCGTACTATAAGTACTTTTATCGTATTCATAATGCCGCCTGTTTTCTACAGCAATAGCAAATACAGGGATTTATTAGTAAACAATCATGTTACAGCCAGGGTATTACGACATACGCTCATTGAATCGACTCAATATTAGAGACAGATGTACTACACATACATGTAGCCGTGAGCGGTAGGCCTACTATTCCAGCTTTTAAATAATAAAACATGTTTAAAATGGCAGCCAAGGTGAATGAAAATTATTCCGAAAGACGGGGAAACAAGGAAATGTTTAACAATTAAACGTCGCTTGTGGTAGAAACGATTTTGAGATGGTTTAGAACCTACATGTAAATATGGTTACTCTGACTACTATTAGTATTAGTGACATGGCAACAGAGCATATTTCAAATATTATTTGGCGAACAAAGAACGACCAACTCAGAATTAGATATATATATATGTGGGTCAAGAGTTTATGTGCTCATTAAGAACACATTAAAAATAGGTGTATAAAGAAAACATAGGCAGTGTTCCCTCAGATACTCTCCTTACCACGTATTGTACACTTACCCTCCCCCTCCCCCTATCTTTTATATTTGTTTGTGAGATGTGGGAATATAATAAGTAGTTATAATCTAACTAATTATAGTCGCTAATATCCTCAAGTATATCGTAACTGTGAACAGGAAAGTAGTAGTAGTAGTAGCAGCAGCAGTAGCAGTAGTAAGCTTAGGACATGTACTATAACTATAACTGTAACGTAGGCGGTCTCTTAAAAACAACCAAGGCCCATACTGGAGGTCAGTAATTATCAATATTTCATATAAACACTTAAAAGGTCGCGTGGGCAGGACCAGCAGCAAAGGCCGTTACCAGATGTGACAATGACAGCCATGACTTTTGCTGGGTTTGTATCAAACGTTTTCCTTTTGTTCTGACCCAGAGAGGCGTGATAAATTGTATTACACTACAACCCTTAATGGTTTCCAACCGTGCACATCATTTTAAAAGTGCTTTGTCGATTACACAATGTAATAAACAACCGTTGAAAAGTGGCACATTACAAAAAAAAAAAGTATATAATATAAAACAAATGAAACAAGAAAATGGTCTAAATTATCTTTGACTTTTACAAAGACATGCACATTTATTTCTGTCCCAAAGCATAAATAATGTTATATTTGTAATATCCTGCTCAAGAGACAAAATTAAGATTTAACTTTGCTAGACATATTATCTATGCAAAAAAATTGGGAAATAATCCCATGTCACCATGAATGTACAAAAAAGAAGTGCAATAAAAAAAAAAGAATCATTTAAATAGTCTGTTCGATGCACCAAGCCCCTAGCAGCAGTGCTATTGTAAAAATGTACCATCCAAATAATGCTCATATATCTGAAACTGAAAAAAGACTTGTGACATACTTCTAACCAGGTACGCATGTATCATGCATGTCAAATAGGCTACTAGTAGTACTGATGTAGACCTATATCCTCTGCCAAAATAAAATTCGGGTTGACAACACCCCCCCAGGTGGGTAGGTGGATCAACACATAAACTAATCCCATCGGAGATGGACATGCCCCGTGTGCATACCAGTATCACAACACCGTGTGCATACCAGTATCACCCAGTATCACAACACCGTGTGCATACCAGTATCACTCAGTATCACAACACCGTGTGCATACCAGTATCACTCAGTATCACAACATCGTGTGCATCAGTATCGCTCAGTATCACAACACCGTCATACCAGTATCACTCAGTATCACAACACCGTGTGCATACCAGTATCACTCAGTATCACAACACCGTGTGCATACCAGTATCAGTATCACAACACCGTGTGCAGTATCACAACACCGTGTGCATACCAGTATCACTCAGTATCACAACACCATGTGCATACCAGTATCACTCAGTATCACAACACCATGTGCACCAGTATCACTCAGTATCACAACATCGTCATACCAGTATCACAACACCGTGTGCATACCAGTATCAGTATCACAACACCGTCATACCAGTATCACTCAGTATCACAACACCGTCGTGTGCATACCAGTATCACTCAGTATCACAACACCATGTGCATACCAGTATCACAACACCGTGTGCATATCAGTATATGTGCACACAACATCGTGTGCATACCAGTATCACAACACCGTGTGCATACCAGTATCACAACACCATGTGCATACCAGTATCACTCAGTATCACAACACCGTGTGCATACCAGTATCACTCAGTATCACAACACCGTGTGCATACCAGTATCACTCAGTATCACAACACCGTGTGCATACCAGTATCACCAGTATCACCGTGTGCATACCATATCCAGTATCCACAACACCGTGTGCATACCAGTATCACTCAGTATCACAACACCGTGTGCATACCAGTATCACAACATCGTGTGCATACCAGTATCACAACACCGTGTGCATGCCAGTATCACTCAGTATCACAACACCGTGTGCATACCATATCACCAGTATCACTCAGTATCACAACACCGTGTGCATACCAGTATCACTCAGTATCACAACACCGTGTGCATACCAGTATCAGTATCACAACACCGTGTGCATACCAGTATCACAACATCGTGTGCATACCAGTATCACAACACCGTGTGCATACCAGTATCACAACACCGTGTGCATACCAGTATCACAACACCGTGTGCATACCAGTATCACAACACCGTGTGCATACCAGTATCACAACACCGTGTGCAGTATCCACAACAACCGTGTGCATACCAGTATCACAACACCGTGTGCATACCAGTATCACAACACCGTGTGCATACCAGTATCACAATCACAACGTGTGCATACCAGTGTATCACAACACCACATACCAGTATCACTCAGTATCACAACACCGTGTGCATACCAGTATCACAACACCGTGTGCATACCAGTATCAAACACCGTGTGCATACCAGTATCCACTCAGTATCACAACACCGTGTGCATACCAGTATCACACTCAGTATCACAACACCGTGTGCATACCAGTATCACTCAGTATCACAACACCGTGTGCATACCAGTATCACAACAGTATCACAACACCGTGTGCAATCACAACACCGTGTGCATACCAGTATCCATCCATCCAGTATCCGCAACACCGTGTGCATACCAGTATCACAACACCGTGTGCATATCCAACGCCGTGTGCATACCAGTATCACAGTATCCAACACCGTGTGCATACCAGTATCACAACACCGTGTGCATACCAGTATCACAACACCGTGTGCATACCAGTATCAAACACCGTGTGCATACCAGTATCACTCCAATCACCGTGTGCATACCAGTATCACTCAATCACAACATCCGTGCATACCAGTATCACATCACAACACCGTGTGCATACCAGTATCACTCATGTGCATACCAGTATTGTGCATACCAGTATCACTCAGTATCACAACACCGTGTGCATTATCAACACCGTGTGCAGTATCACAACACCGTGTGCATTATCACCGTATCAGTCGTGTGCATACCAGTATCACAAACCGTGTACGCCATAAGTATCACAACACCGCCACAACACCGTGTGCTGCCAGTATCACAACACCGTATCACAACACCGTGTATGATCACAATCACAACACCGTGTGCATACCAGTATCACCCAGTATCACAACACCGTGTGCATACCATTCAAGTATCACAACACCGTGTTTATCACAACACCGTGTCATACCAGTATCACCCAATCATGTGCCGTTAAAATCCACCCAGCAAAAAAAACAACATCACACCACTGAAGCACCTTGATGTGGGTAAAATCAAATCAAAACACATCAGGTATACTTATTCCTATTGTGGGTGTCAACCTATGCAGCATCCGTTACATCTTATCAAATGTCAATTGAAATGATTGATTGATTGACTTGTCACTTAATTTATCGAATCTACTTCGCCCTGTCTGGGCATGATCTCAATGTCAATGAAATTCGATTTAATTTACCCACATACACAACTAATTGTAAATAGCCAGGGGATCTTTAACGTCCACAGAGTGTTGATTTGCACACGGTACCTCATTTTTACCGTCCGTCTGCGATGGGACTAGGTGTCGATCCGCCTACCTGGACCAGGAGGGGGGGGGGATTTTGCTCGAAAAAATTGTCAACCGTTGGCGGAGCTCAAACCCACTATCTTTTGATTGAGAGACCACCACCTTGTCTCTGGACTACCGAATCCCCTCTGTCAATGAAACGGCCCAACATGAAAATCAGCATGTTGCTATAGGGTATAACCCATTCTCTTGTCAATTGTCAAGTACGATTATATAATATCAGATCGAGTCAGTGCCCGACAGTGAAGTTAAGCGGGTAGGTGTAGTGACCGATACTATTTTAATCATAAAACATAATTATAACACGTTTAAAACAACAGCAGCTGAGGTGAAAGGGATTTCTACTCAAAGACGGTAAAGAAATGCAAATGAGATTTCCCTTTTAAATCAAACGTCACGTTTGGTAGGAAAAGTGCTATATTATAATGAAAACGAGACATTGGCTTCATGTAGAAACTACTATAAGATGTAAATTAGGTTGCTCTTCTTAGCGACCTGGCAAAAGAGCCGTTGTCGCTCAAAGCTGCTGAACATAACACTCTAACAGTAACATTACTTCAAGGTGGTTACGGCCCATAGCGCCGGAACTTATCCCGGTTTCAGTAGCGTGAAGCGGAACATGTGAGAATAATCCCCTCCGTGACAAGCCGCGTTTTACTCCCGAGCTAGTGCTTGCACTCACTTGCACTTTGGTATAGCGGGGATAGTGCGTGTGTTACCGAAGGCGAAATACGACAATAAGTGACAACTCCACTGATAAAGACAGAACAAACACGTGACGTTTCGGGTATAACCCTTCGTCAGACAACAAACGAGAAATATTTAGAATCTAGATCTAAGTAATACCTCCGGCATGCGTGTTACCGTGACTTTCCCATAGGAACACAACGCCGGGCCTAGCTTTGCTAGGATTCGAGCTCGGGACCCCATGTGCTTGAACACCAGTGGTAATAAATATAATGTTTTACTACAGGTAAAAACCATCAATCGTCCCTGACATTGACATCGTTCTGTTTTCTTCATCAACTTCATCGGAATTACCCCTATCCAGACCATGCGGTAATCTCAGGGTGAGTTGAAAGGAAACAGGAAAATGAACGACCCTCTCCCCAAAACGAAAGGAAGAAAGTGTACTGACAAAAATCGGGCCATAGAATAGGAACCTGCTTTGATATCCCGCAGAGGTCAAACACTTCAGCGCATGCACGACATTGGAAGAGGGGGTAGGGATTGGTAATGCTTGGGAAAGGAGTAGTGATGAGTTCTCTTTCTAAATGTTTTTACAGTACTTTTTTTATTTCTTTTCTTTAATTTATTTTGTATTTTCTAGGATAAAATAAAGAATGAAAGCTTTATTCGCGGTATACCGAAGCGCTTACTTTTGCATCCCGGATTTGCGGTACATCCAACATCGGCACTCAGGCATCGACAAAGACAGGAAACAAATCCAATAACACGTCAAATGGACATCGGCGCTGTTCGCCATTAATGATGAACGGATCTCGGCACCATTCTCGCACATTAATGATGAACGGATCTCGGCCTAGACGTCTCTAGTATTAGATCTCGGCACCATTCGTCATTAATGATGAATGAATCTCGGTCCTAGACGTCTCTAGTATTAGATCTCGGCACCATTCGTCATTAATGATGAACGGATCTCGGCCTAGACGTCTCTAGTATTAGATCTCGGCAATATTCGTCTTTAATGATGAATGGATCTCGACCTAGACGTCTCTAGTATTAGATCTCGGCATCATTCGTCATTAATGATGAACGGATCTCGGCCTAGACGTCTCTAGTATTAGATCTCGGCACCATTCGTCATTAATGATCAACGAATCTCGGCCTAGACGTCTCTAGTATTAGATCTCGGCACCATTCGTCATTAATGATGAATGAATCTCGATCCTAGCTAGACGTCTCTAGTATTAGATCTCGGCACCATTCGTCATTAATGATGAATGGATCTCGGTCCCTAGCTAGACGTCTCTAGTATTAGATCTCGGCACTACTCGTCTTAAATGATGAATGGATTTCGGTCTAGACGTCTCTAAATTAGATCTCGGCACTATTCGTCTTTAATGATGAATGGATCTCGGCCTAGACGACCCTAGAATTAGATCTCGGCCTAGACGACCTAAATTAAACTATTCGGCACTATTCGTCAGCTGATTCATGTTTGTTTTGATATTTCATTCTGTGTCTCTAGATATATTAATATTATTTACTAGATCTATTGGTATTATTTACTAGATCTATTAGTATTATTTACAAGATCTATTAGTATTATTTACTAGATATATTAGTATTATTTACTAGATCTATTAGTATTATTTACTAGATCTATTAGTATTATTTACTAGATCTAAGAATGATGCGTGGTTTTTTCTCTTCTCAATTTCTTGTTTGTATGTGGTGTCGCCTGTTGATCCATTGCAACTAAATAAATAAAAAAACCCATTAAAAAACCTTCATCAACGTTTGAGGCAAGAACCAAACTTGAATTTGAATCAATTAAGAATCCAGATCTAATTGAAAATAATTTTTGCGTTTTGTTGTTTTATTTTTTCGCTTGATGATGGTCACTAGGTTTTCACGGTCATAATCTCAGTTGTGTTTTTTTCTCCTCTCCATTCAGTTGTTTGGTAGTTTTAACGCATTGGTTTTTTTTAAATCTTAAAATTAGATTAGTTGCAAGGAAATTACAAGTAATAATATTATGTAGATTCTAGATCCTCTAGATCTAGAATCTACATGCGTGAGAACGGAAACATTCAGCAACGTTTCCTGTCGTGAGTACAGCTGTTGCAATAAATCGCATCCTTTCTAAATAACAAATAGATCTAGATCAAAATAACCTTGATTTCAAGTAGTGTGACCATGTAGTCGTTATACAGATCAAGTAGATCTAATACTTGTAGATTCTACATACTATCTAGTAAATTTTGTCCCGATCAATGTAGAATCTAGATCACATAGTTTACAGGACACAGTGTAGTCATATTATATATATATCTAGATTCTACATGTGGTAATATTCCGTAATACAGTGTCAGTAATGGCTATGGTAAGTTAGTGCTATTCTATCGCTGGCCGTGGCCCAAAGCCTCCATCCTCCATGAGCCGTCGCTCCCCTCCACTCACCAATGTGTTGACTGAACTCTGACCCACGAGAAAAGACAGAAAGAAAGAAAGAAAGAAAAAGCGTGAACAGAAATTAGAATGTATGACTAAAGAAAGAAGAGGGTTGACAAGTTCCTTTTCAAAGTCTCTCCTCAACGTTCAGCATAAACCATGCATTGATCTTTACATCTACGTAATACTACAGCCATTGCGATAAAACAAGTAGAACGCGAGATGCACACATGGCCATTCAAAATCAGTCAGCGTCAGTCGGTCACACGAACCTACTCCACTGACTGACTCGACTGACTGTTATGATGGAGCCAGACACTGCGCAAGTTTCACATCCTGTAGAGTCTATACGCCAAAACAACACTGCCGAAAGTAATACAATATGAAGCGAGAAAAACGTGTTCCACGTTTATAAACATTGGCGACAGCATGACAATGAAAATGAGAGAAAAGTTTTGATTGAAAAAATGTCTTACCTGAAGAATGGAGTAGATTTCGGCTCTATACAACACGGATAAAAAGAACCAGGTCCCTCTGACCTCCACGGGGCAGCTTGTCCAACATTGCGGAGTGAAAGAACTCTCTCACTCAAAACGACGCAATGGGGAAGGGCCATTATCGCTATCTGTTGAGATAAACAGGGGGTTACAGGTTGCACGCCAGCGCTCTCGAATCGCCAATGATGACCAAAGTAATATCATATGACCAGTTCCTTTACACTAAACAAACGTGAGCGTAGTGTGTTTAAATTGAGTGATTACATTGTGATATTATCGAACGTATTTCGTATCGTAAAAAGCCAGAAATGCTTACACCCCTCTTTGGTTTGAAATGTATGCGGAGTCCCAACTGCCCAGCGGTCAGAACGACCTGGCATGGTATGGACGTAAACACCTTTGTATGGTTCCCTGTTGTGTCACATTTTTAGCTACTGCAAGAAAAGTTTGCGTGGCAACTACTATATTTGTTCTCATTGTACGAACGAATTACTACTTTCATATGACTGGACTTC
>JAXRKP010001124.1:60000-92500 GCA_037039925.1 Doris montereyensis | reverse complement strand
GCTATTCACATTGTGTTCTTTGACAATCTATATTATTACCCGGAGACAATGGCGGAGATTGATTTCTCTTCATTACTAATGTTACACAGCTGACTCTCTCGAGCTTTGATTACGGTTCACTCAGACACGACTTTATCGGATACAATGATATAAACTACGATTAAATAGATCTAATCAGTAGAATACGGTGGTTAATCTTTTTAGTCCAGCTTTGTGTTGTAACGACTGCTCGAGAAATAGATCTAGTAACACGATAAAAAAAAGTTCCTCGATCGCAGGCACACAATCTTTTTTTCCCAATCAATTCAAATTAGATCAATTAGTTCACCATGCTACAGAACCTAAAGCAGGCGATTTGAAACCTGTTATGTGAAATGTGGTGATCGTGGGTCAAACATTTACAGTAGCTCAAAGATAAGAACCAGACTTCAAAGACAACAGCTTGATTTAAAGCCATGAGAACAGATGTCACTCCCCATGGACAGGACGATAGTTTGACGCAGAATTTTTTTGTGCTTGTACCCATTCGTCAGGGAAATGTAGTAGTAGTAGGTACAGCGTAGGATTGATATCAATGATAGAGATGCCAAACAGATCCTAACTAATGAAACATTAGAAAAGAGTAATGAGAACATGACGACATTAAAAAAAGTTCCATGAAAAATTAGAACTCAAGATTTGATTTTCGGCAAAAAAGTCTAATTGTCTCAAAAAAATCTACCTGAAATATAGCTATGGATGTGACAGTAATACTCAAGAGTTGGAGATTCCTTTCTGTATGTTTGTTTCTTTTCTTTAAGATTGTTTGATTTTGAACTAAGACTACTAATGCAGGGCTTACGTATGTTCCTTCAATTAGCTGGTAAAATAAATTATAGAACGAACATTCATGTATGTTAATGTTACTAATCATTGTCTTTCTATTTGTGACTTTCAGCAATAGTCTGACTACATTTCATGTAAATCTAATTCATTTCACTCTCTCTCTGTCTCTCTCTCTCTCTCTCTCAATGGCAATTCAAAATCTACTATACATGTTCAATCTCTCTCTTTCGTCACTACTTCTACAAACCCTTAAACACGCAGACGCACTCACAACACTCATCTCTCTAACAGATTCTTATCTTTCAACATGTTCAAAGTCTGTCTCAAGATATAAATGAATTTCTTCTTCTTGACTTCATCTCAACTCGTTAATAATGAACTTGCTCACATTGTCTTTTTCTTCTTTAACAAATAATGAATTACCGATTTTCGTTTTGAAACGACAACCCTTTCTCCATTTCTGTTGATGACGTATAAGGTGTGAAATATAAAGTGATGTTTATGGAACGACCTGTTTGGTTTGTTGTTGTTTTTCTAACTGTCTTGTCACAAGCTATATGTAGCCTTTCGGTTATTGCTATTCATCATGTGATTTTCTTTGACAATCTATTTAAACAAACATCTACCTGTAAATCATGCTGATGTTGTTAACTATTTACTCTGAGATTCGAACCCATTTCTGCTCCCATTACTAATGTTACTAGGACTTTTTTTACTCTCTTGTACGCGCTTTGGTGCAAGTTCACTTCAAGATACCGTGAGAATGATTACGGTCTGTCTGTAGAAAACTCTGTCGGATACTGTGATATAAAGTCGATTAAATCTAATCAGTACTCGATACGGTGGTTACCCTCTTTTATTTTTAGTCCAGTGTCTTCTGTTTAACGATCACCAAATCGAGAAACATGTGTCTGTTACATCTCTATCCACTAAAAAAAGTCTCTCCCTCTCGATCGCAGGTCATCTCTCTGTCTCTCAATTTTTTCCCCCCGTCAATTCAAATACCTTTTTAATCAATATCGTATCTGTCTGTCTCTGTCCGCTAAGAACTCTAAAGTCTCTGTCTCTGTCTCTGTCTCTTTGAAACCTGTATGTGAAATACGTCTGTCTGTCTCAGTCCCCCTGCTCTCTCTGTGGTATCTGGATTTATAACGCTCAAAGTTAGAGAGAACCAGATATAATATACAAGCATCTCCTGTAGACCATGTGATTACGATTACTCTTTTACCACATTCTTTTTATGTTGCTGTCAACGATGAAGTGCATGACCACAATAGGTTACCGAGTGCCACCAGCAACGATATCAAGTCCGTATACAGTATTCGATCACCAACATCATCATCATCATCATCATCATTTTTCGTCATCATTGCATATCTAATGACCGGAAATGAAAATAGTTCATTGAGTAACATTAAACATTAAAAAAAAGTTTTGATGACGTAAAGTTTGAATTGCGTAAGCTGTTTGTGTGTGAAAAAAAATTTAAGTACAAGTGTAATTAATTTGATCAAGATTTAGAAACGTTCGACTATTTTGGAAAACCTAAGACAGGATATTTGAAATCTATCTGTGGAATATGGCTCAGTTGTTTGGGTGTCTTCAGTGGTTCATGAGGATTAGAGCTTATCACTAACAGGTCAAGTTTGATATACATATATATATATATATATTTTTATTTAAAAAAAAGTTGCATTCTTCAACTGTCAATATTTCTTTTTTTAATAGTTGAAACAACAAGTCAGAACATGTCTTCGATGAAACCATGCAAAAGCGATGAAAACGATTTAAAATCCCATCAACGGGAATATTCAAACCCAAATGTTCTTGATGGGAAAATCGAGATGGGACTACATCACATACTGCAACTGCGACGCTCGCCTACCACAACAACATCTTCAACCACAACAGCATTTTCGACCACAACAGCATCTTCGACCACAACAGCATCTTCGCCCACAACAGCATATTCGACCACAACAGCATCTTCGACCACAACAGCATCTTCGGTGATCGTCTAATCTACTGGGCTCCCCCCACATCCACCGGATCTAAGTCCTTTGGATTTCTTCCCTTTGTGCTATTTTAAATACAATGTGTATTACAATCGGCCAGAGAACCTGTTTGAGCTCAAACAAGAAATAGCACATCTTGTCGACGCAGAAGTCACAGGTTCGATCCCCAGGATGGCCAGGTTTGTCTCTCTCGCTTTATCCTTGTATTTGTCTCGTCTTTGTTCGTATGGGGCTTTAAGATTATTTAATGTAATTTCCTTCACTTTCGACAAGCCCTTTGCCTCGCTGTTTATCTTGTAAAAATAGCAGCACGTGAGAGATGTACGCTCGCTCAATCGAAAACTTCGTAAAAAGAGTGAATCTGCAAATAACAGAAAGGACGTCAAAGAAATTTATTTAAACCAATAGGAAGTGGATACTTTTAATTAACTTGCTACATATTGAAAAAAAATGGTTTGAATATTCACGTTGATGGGTTTTAAAGTCATCTTCATCAGGATGTTTTGGATGGTGTCATCGAAAACACGTTTATAACTTGTTGCTGTTTCAATCTTAAATTAATGTTTTCACTCTTTTTCTTTTCTTTTCTTTCTTTATCAGTTCCCATTCTACCTTTCGGTATATGGGTTCAGATGAGATGATCTTTCTCCAGGATGCCCTGTCCTGGCATTTTTCTGTTTTCCTTCCAAAAAGTTAAATTTCTATTCTTCAATGCCTCTTTTATATCTTCTTCCCACTTTCTCCGAGGTCTGCCTTTTGGTCTTTTACCTTGGACTTAAGCACTGTATACTGATTTATCTATTCTATTGTCATTCATTCTGCTTACATGCCCAAACCATTTCAATTGATTTGTTTCTATCTTAGTTTTTATGCCATCTGCTTTGGTTTGATCTCTTATTGTTGTGTTTTTGATTTTGTTTCGTTTAGTTTTCCCTACCACTCTTCTTAGATATTTCATTTCAGCTGCCTGTACTCTACTGTATTCTCTACTGTCTAAGGTCCAGGTTTCACTGCCATAGAGGAGAGTAGGACAATAAACTGTGTTGTATACTGCCATTTTGGTTTTTGTTGACAATTCTTGCTTACCTACAAATGCCTTTCCTAGATGGTTATATATTGCACTTGCCTTTTTGATTCTCTGACTGATTTCTTCTCTTAGTTTTCCGTCTGAGTTATACATGTCCAAAATAGCCAGTCAGTCTCAGTTTATTTTGGCCATGTGAGTTTTATAACTAAATTCTAGATCTAAAATCTAAATCTACATAATCTAAGGTGTAATTCATGGTCCGGGCAGTGGACAGATAAAGACATGTACGGGGAGTAGATGATCCCGCCCTCCACGAATCTCCTGCTGCCTTGCAGGGCGGTCTTGGCTGACCAAAGGCTAAGGGAGTTAACCCTGACAGAAAACAACCTGCTGCCTTGCAGGTCGGTCTTGACTGACCAAAGGCTAAGGGAGTTAACCCTGACAGAAAATAACAAGGCCTGGTAGGGGAGCCTCAAAGTGGCAGCCCCACCATCTATCTAGGGTACAGTGGGCTAATCCCCTGCTTATCCGAAACCTAACTGATGCAGAGAAATAAATATAAAATACCCGTCTTGACCTTTCAACGACGAAAAAGGAAACGAACACGGGCTGTGATTTTTGGAACATGGAACGTTAGGGCAATAAATGGAAAAATTCAATGTAGACATTTTGGCTATTACAGAAACAAAGAAAAAAGGACAAAGAATAGAAAATGTAGGACCAAATATTATTTTAATCTTCTCAGGAATAGATTTTAAAGATGTTTAAAAGGCATGAAAAGCTACTAGAAAGCTGGAAATTTATAAGCCCACGGCTATTAGAGGTAAATATTAAACCAAATGGAAGAGAAATTAAATTATTAATAGCTTATGGACCAAACGAAGATGCCACTAAAGAAGAAAAAGATACCTTTGAAAACGATTTACAAATAGCTGCAGAGAATCTTAAACACAAAACAGAAACTAATGGTTTTAGGAGATTTAAACGCTAGAGTAGGTAACAATGTAGAAACGTGAGGAGGAGTAATAAGTAAAGAAGAAGAGACAACAACTTCTCCAAAATCAATAGATTTTTGCCTAAAGAATAACATTAAAATAACCAACACCTTTTTTCCTCATAAAGATATCCACAAATATACAAGAGTAAATGAAGACAGGTTTTGAAAGTCAATCGATAGACTACATAATAGTTAGCAGCTCCCTTTTTACAGTACATTGGATGCAAGAGTAAACAGAGGAGCAGAAATATTTAGTGATCATCATCTAGTGATAGCCAAAATGAGATTACTGACTGAAGAAAACAAACAGAAAAGGAAAGAGAAGAAAGCTACTAAACTCAAAATAGAGGAACTAAATAAACCAGTAGTAGAACAGATATACCAATCTAGGATAAAAAGATTTATCAGTGAAAGACAGATGGATCTGAATGATAGCACAATAGAAGAAAAGTGGCAAATGTATAAAGAAATACTCCTGAGTTGTACTGAAGAGGTCTGTGGTAGGAAACAAATTCAAGGAGATGGGAAAAGAACAGCATGGTGGAATGAGAATGTCAAAACTAAGATCAAAGAAAAGAAGGATGCCTGGAAGAAATAATTGCAAACAAAGAGACCAGAGGATAGGATAGATTACGTGAATAAAAGAACTATCGCCAAAGAGGAAGTTTAGGAAAGTAAAACAGGAACAATGGAAAGAGTTTGGACAAAGATTTCAAGAAAGCTATCAAGGAAATCAAAAGCTGTTCTGGAGGGCGATGAAGAGCATGAGAAAGACCAAAGCTTGCCCAATACGACAAACTAAGAATGCCAAAGGATAAATAATGAAAGAAGACAACGAAATCATGGAAAAATGGAGAAAGCATTTTCATCAATTACATAATACCCCCAGAACGTATGAAACAAGGAGCAAAGATCAATTAGTAAGAGTAACAAGTAATCCAGAGGAGACAGCTGAAGATGTAAATATATCAATGGAAGAAATCCAAACAGCTATAAGAAAAGTGAAATTAGGAAAAGTCCCAGGAGAAGATCAAGTTCATCCAGAAATGATTAAAAACCAAGGTAGAGAGGCAGACAAACTACTACATGCAATATGCCAACAAGCATGGAAGTCTAAAACAGGTGTCAGATGACTGACAAAAGGGAACGGTAGTACCGATACATAAAGGATCAACAATGGAATGCTCAAACTATAGAGGATATAACTGCTCAACGTTCCAGGAAAAGTATATGCCAGGATACTGGAAGTGATATTAAGGAAAAGAGTAGAGGGTCAGATTGGAGAGCATCAGAGCGGATTTAGACCAGAAAGCAGTGTACAAGACCACATATTTACAATTAGACAAATAATAGAAAAATTCCTTGAGAGATACACTATGGTAATTTGGTAGACACAATCTGGGATATTGACTCCAGTGATGTTCTTTCTTGAAGGTCGTTTTTTGATATCGTGTTTGGCCAAAATAATTTGAGGATCTTTCTGAGACATTTGTTTTGAAAGGTGTTCCGTTTTCTGCGGATGTTATTTGTTGTTTTCCAAGATTCAACAATAATAAAGGATAGCTAGAATATTAGATTTGTAGAATCTGAGTTTTGTTTTAATTGAGATTTTTCTTGAATTCCAAATATTATTCAGTGATCCAAATACTTTTCTTGCTTTTTGTTAACCTTTCTTTGATCTCATCTTCAAAAATTTCCATTTTGAGTAATTTTACTTCCGAGATATGTGAAAATTTGTATATCCTCAATCTCCTTGTTTCCAAGTTTCACCGGTTGTTTCGATTTGTTGTTCCTCATCATCACTTTTGTTTTCCAATATTTATTTGTAGCCCTAGTTTTTGTGCATTGTAATGAACTCGCTGTGTTTTGGTTTGTATATCTGTGATGTTCTGTGACAGGAGTACAACATCATCAGCAAAATCAAGGTCCTCTAATATTTCAGTGAATGTTCACATTAGTCCTATTTTCTTATTTTCAAAAGATTCCTTCATAATCCAATCGATAGCAAGGCAGAATAGAAAAGGTGATAGAATGAAGCCCTGTTTCACACCTGTATTGACGTTCACGCTCTCCGTGAATTTATTTCCACAGATTACTTTAGCATGGAAATCCCTGTAAATCAGTTTGATTATGCTAAATACCTTGGAGGGAATGCCATAGTGTCGTAGGATGTTCCATAATGCAGGTCTGTGTACACTATCAAAAGCCTTTACAAAATTTAAAAAATTTGAGTATAGGAGCATTCCATTCTTGGCATTGTTAAAAAATTGTCTAACAGTGAATATATAGTTTGAGCACGAATGGCCTTTCCTAAATCCTACTTGCTGCTTTCTACGTTTTGTTTCGACTGTAGGGTTTATTCGGTTTAGTAATATTTTGCTGAAAATTTTGCTGGTGATAGAGAGTAAGCATGATTCCCTTCCAATTATCACATCTAGAAAGATCTCCCTTTTTTGGTAGTTTAAACGATAAGTCCACCACTCCACTCACAAACATCTTCAAATATTCTTTGTAATATTTTAGGGGTCATTTCTTTTTTTTTTTATCTTAATCATTTCCGCTGTCATCCGATCGTCATCTGCTGCTTTCCCTGTTTTGAGACTCTCTATTGCCTTTTTTATTTCATCTCAAGTTGGGGGTAGCGTGTTGATGTCCAAGTCATTTTCTGCAGGTTTAATGACCATACAGAGCCTTGGCGTTTCTCTGTTGAAGACATACTCAAGTACGTTTTCCATCTGTTCCTTTGGGCTGCTTCGCTCGAACAGTAAATTTCGTGTGTCCTTGATTGGTATCATTTTTCCTATACCCTTTGGAAAGATCTTTAGTTGTCTGGTAAAATAGACTTCATATCTTGTCTTTGGGTTGTTTTTTCTGCTCGTTATGCTAACATGTCATAGTAAGCTTTCTTGTCCGTTTTGACTGACTTTTTTACTTTTTGTCTTGCATCATATATACATGATGGATTTGTTCTTCTCAATTCTTTCTGATCTGGTGATCAATATCCGGCCTTTGTCTTTTTCTTTCTTCGATCACTTTCTATGATTGATCTGATATCCACTTTTCTTTTGCTAGGTAGCTTGCTAAACACACTATGGTACCTTGGTAAACACACTATGGTAGCTTGGTAAACACACTATGGTACCTAGGTAAACACACTATGATAGCTTGGTAAACACAATTTTGGTATCCTTGCTAAACACACTATGGTACCTTGGTAAACACACTATGGTACCTTGGTAAACACACTATGGTACCTTGGTAAACACACTATGGTAGCTTGCAAAAACACACTATGGTAGCTAGGTAAACACACTATGGTACCTAGGTAAACACACTATGGTACCTTGGTAAACACACTATGGTACACACTTGGCAGACACACTATGGTACCTTGGTAAACACACTATGGTACCTTGGTAAACACACTATGATAGCTTGGTAAACACACTATGGTAGCTTGGTAAACACACTATGATAGCTTGGTAAACACACTATGATAGCTTGGTAAACACACTATGGTACCTTGGTAAACACACTATGGTACCTAGGTAAACACACTATGGTACCTAAATCTTAGTAAACACACTATGGTACCTTGGTAAACACACTATGGTACCTTGGTAAACACACTATGGTACCTAGGTAAACACACTATGGTACCTTTTAATAATAATAATAAACACACTATGGTACCTAGGTAAACACACTATGATAGCAGCTTGGTAGACACACTATGGTACCTTGGTAAACACACTATGGTACCTAGGTAAACACAGCTTGGTAGACACACTACGGTACCTTGGTAAACACACTACGGTACCTTTGTAAACACGCTATGGCAGCTTGGTAAACACACTACGGTACCTTTGTAAACACGCTATGGCAGCTTGGTAAACACACTACGGTACCTTGGTAAACACGCTATGGCAGCTTGGTAAACACACTACGGTACCTTGGTAAACACGCTATGGCAGCTTGGTAAACACACTTGGTAAACACCTTGGTAAACACACTATGGTAGCTTGGTAAACACACTGCTAGCATGGTAAACACACTATGGTACCTTGGTAAACACGCTATGGTAGCTTGGTAAACACACTACCTTACCTTGGTAAACACGCTATGGTAGCTTGGTAAACACACTACGGTAGCTTGGTAAACACGCTATGGCAGCTTGGTAAACACACTATGGTACCTTGGTAAACACACTATGGTAGCTTGGTAAACACACTACGGTACCTTGGTAAACACGCTATGGCAGCTTGGTAAACACACTACGGTACCTTGGTAAACACGCTATGGC
Source organism: Doris montereyensis (assembly GCA_037039925.1). NCBI lineage: Eukaryota > Metazoa > Mollusca > Gastropoda > Nudibranchia > Dorididae > Doris > Doris montereyensis. The sequence continues at coordinate 83,333 of JAXRKP010001124.1, read as the reverse complement.
AGCTTGCTAAACACACTACGGTAAAACACGCTATGGTAGCTTGTTAAACACAATACGGTAGCTTGGTAAACACACTATGGTAGCTTGGTAAACACACTATTAGTAAACAAATACGCTATGGTAGCTTGGTAAACACACTATGGTATCTTTGTAAACACACTATGGCACCTTGGTAAACACACTATGGTAGCTTGCTAAACACACTACGGTAGCTTGGTAAACACACTATGAAAACGTGGTAGACAGACTATGGTTATTTGGAAGATACACTATGGTATTTGGTAGACAAATTAGGGTAATTTGGTAGACAGACTATGATAACTTGGTAGACAGACTATAGTAATTTGGTAGACACAGTATGGTATTTGGTAGATACACTATGGTATTTTGTAGACAAACTATGGTAATTTGGTAGACACGCTATGGTATTTGATAGGTATGCTATGGTAATTTGGAAGAGACACTATTGTAGTGTGGTAGAATCACTATAGTAACTTGGTAGACAGATTATAGTAATTTGGTAGACGCGCTATGGTATTTGATAGGTACGCTATGGTAATTTGGAAGAGACACTATTGTAGTGTGGTAGAATCACTATAGTAACTTGGTAGACAGATTATTGTAATTTGGTAGACACGCTATGGTATTTGGTAGATACACTATGGTAATTTGGAAAACACACTATTGTAATTTGGAAGACAAACTATTGTAATTTGATAGATACACTATGGTTATTTGATGGACACACTATGGTACTTGGTAGACGCTATGATAATTTTGTACACACACTATGATACCTTGGTAAACACATTATGGTTATTTGGTAGACACACTACTGTAGTTGGTAGACACACTATATTAATTTGGTAGACAAACTATAGTAATATGATAAACACACTATGGTATTTGGTAGATAAACTACTATGGGTAAACATTTGGAAGACAGACATACTATTGTAATTATGGTAGACATATTATGGTTATTTTTGGTAGACACACTATGGCAGACTGTCTGGTAGACACACTACTGTAATTTGATAGACACACTATGTTATTTAGTTGCTATTTAAGTTTGACACACTATGTTAATTTATTTGTTTGGTAGACATTATGGTATATTAAGTTTGTAGACACACTATGTTAATTTAGTTGGCACATTATATTAAGTTTGTAGACACACTATGTTAATTTAGTTGGCACACTATATTAAGTTTGTACTATGAATTTAGTTGGCACACTATATTAAGTTTGTAGACACACTATGTTAATTTAGTTGTCACTATATTAAGTTTGTAGACACACTATGTTAATTTGTTGGCACACTATATTAAGTTTGTAGACACACTATGTTAATTTAGTTGGCACACTATATTAAGTTTGTAGACACACTTTTAATTTAGTTATATTAAGTTTGTAGACACACTATGTTAATTTAGTAAATTTGTTTGTAGACACACTATTTAATTTAGGCAACTATATTAAGTTGTAGACACAGTATTTATTGGCACACTATTTAGTTTGGCACTATAATTGATGGCAACTTACTAGACACAGTATGACTCACTGTGATAACTTAGTAGATACACTGAGAAGGAAATGGCATTATACAATATGGAAGTCTTATAGACACAAGGGCAAGGCAAATACAAAGAATAGACAGACAGAAATCCTGTGCACCATGGAGATCGAATCTACAACCTCTGCGTCGGCACCCATCACCTGGCCATGAAAAGAAAGCTTCCTACCAAGTGAGCTTACAACCCTCCAAGATAATTGTAGCTTTGAACTTGTTCTTACTTCTTCCTCCCCAGTTTAATTTTGTGCTTTTAGTTTCCCGAGTTACTAGCATTGTTTTTGGTTTTCTTTGCATGTTCTTCCATTCCTCTTTTTATTTAGTTCACTATTTAACATCTGATGTTACACTGAAAGGTAACTTTCCATTTTTTCAAACAGAAGTTAATCATCAGCAAATGAAAGCACTGACACATTTACTGGTTTGAGTTTCCATATACGTATACCTACATTTCTTTTCTTTATTTTGAAGATGCCATTGCGACTTGATCCATGAATGTGATAAACAAAAGAGGACTTTTAACACTATAGCCCTGTCTTACTCCAATTTATTCAGACAAGTTGCCCCATTTCCAGCTATTCTGGTACTGCACATTTTGGTTTATTGGTCTCTTTGTTTGCAAGTATTTCTTCCAGGCATCCTTCTTTTCTTTGATCTTAGTTTTGACATTCTCATTCCACCATGCTGTTCTTTTCCTATTTCCTTTAATTTGTTTTCTACCACAGGCCTCCCAAGTACAACCGATAAGTGTTTCGTTATACGTGTCCCACTTGTCTTCTATTGGGCTATCATTCAGATCAATCTGCTTTTCACTGATAAATCTTTTTTATCCTAGATTGGTATATCTATTTTACTATTGGTTATTTAGTTTTTCTATTTTGAGTTTAGTAGCTTTCTTTTCTATTCTATTCTGTTTGTTTTCCTCGGTCAGTAGTATCACTTTGGCAATCACTAGGTGATGATCACTAAATATCTTAGCTCCTCTGTTAACTCTTGCATCCATCGCTTCACAAGTTACTGATAACACATTTCGTGGCCTTTATCTGTTTGGCATTATGTCCCCTTTTGACGTTTCTGATCTTCGCCACCGAGAGTTCTGTTGTTAATAATTGCAGACAATTGCCATTTTAAAAAGGAGCAAGTGAAATGAAGTGTAGATCTATATGACAAGCCAACACAAGGCTAAGTTTTAGTTTACAATTTTTTCACCATGATAATTAGCCTTTCTTCACGGTTTTGATATTAATGTAATTTAATATTCTGTAGTCATCAAATCACAGCATTAAGAGGTGAACTTTAATAATATCGATCGATGTGTGTTTTCGACTCATTGGATAATATAAATGCAAAAGAAATCATTGCAAAAAAATATGTACAAAGATTAAATTTAGATGTCTTCACTTTAACCAACTGTAAGTCATTTTCTCGACGGCATCTTACTGTTAATTAAGAGAAAGAAAGAAAAAGAAACAGTTAAAAAAACCTTCAAAGGGGAGAGCATTGCTTGACCCAAGAACGCTTTGATCGTTCCAAGGGAGGTAATCGAAAATACCACAATCTTTAATATAAACATGGTTGCGTTTCTTCCTCAATTGCAAAATATGATTCAACACAACGATTTTATACACGCGTTGTTGCTCAATTATTTTACTCTCTGCACGCATGCATGTAAGTATGGATGTATGCAAAATGATATATGTACGTACGTATGTATGTATGTATGTATATATGTATGTATGTATGTATGTATGTATGTATGTATGTATGTATGTTCGTATGTATGTATGTATGTGTGTGTATGTATGTATGTATGTAAGTATGTATGTATTTATGTATGTGTGTGTATGTATGTATTTATGTATGTATTTATGTATGTATGTTTGTATGTATGTATGTATGTATGTATGTATGTAAGTATGTATGTATGTATGTGTGTGTATGTTTGTATGTATGTATGTATGTATGTATGTATGTATGTATGTATGTATGTATGTATGTATGCATGTATGTATGTATGTATGTACATATATGTATGTATGTATGTATATGTATGTATGTATGTTTTCTGTATGTATGTATGTATGTATGTATGAATGTATGTTTGTGTATATGTACGTATGTACTATGTATGTATGTCTGTATGAATTGTGTATGTATGCACGTATGTATATATGTGTATATCATATGTATGTATGTATATATGTATGTATATACGTGTATGTATGTTTATATGTATGTATGTATGCCTGTATGTATGTATGTACGTATGTATGTATGTATGTTATGTATGTATGTATGTATGTATGTACTTATATGTATGTATGTTATGTATGTATGTGTGTATGTATGTATTTAAGTATGTATGTATGTATATGTATGCATGTTTTATGTGCATGTATGTATGTATGTAATATGTATGTATGTATGTATGTATGTACGTATGTTAGTATATATGTATGTGTGTACTATGTATGTATGTATGTATGTATGCATTGTGTATGTATGCATGCATGTATATGTGTGTATATCATATGTATGTATGTATATATGTATGTATATATGTGTATGTATGTTTGTGTGTATGTATGTATATATGTATGTATGCCTCTATGTATATATGTATATATTTATGTATGTATGCATGTATGTATGTCATGTTTGATGTATGTATGTTTGAATGTATGTATGTATGTATGTATGTATGTATGTATGTTTGTATGTATGTTTGTTTGTATATGTATATGTTTGTATGTATGTATGTCATTATGTATGTATGCATGTATGTATATGTGTGTATGTCATACGTATGTATGTATATATGTATGTATATGTGGGTATGTAGGTTTGTATGTATGTATGTATATATATATATGTATGTATGTAGGTATATATCTATGAATGTATGTATGTTTGAATGTATATATTATGTATGTATGTATGTATGTATGTATGTATGTATGTATGTATGTATGTATGTATGTATGTATGTATGTATGTATGTACGTATTATGTACAGGGGCGAAGGGCAACTTTTTTTGAAAACGTAATCAGATACAGACAGCTTTGAATCGCATTGCAAAGTGATAATATGTAGGCCAGATTATGGTGTATGCTTTGACACCCGTTGTGTGATGTATCACTATCCAAACCATGTATATTTAGGGGATTACAGTATGAATAGATACATTGATTGCATGGCAAGCACCATACGGAATCCATCACAACCAGATTAATTCCATGGCAAGCACCATATGGAATCCATCACAACCAGATTGATTCCATCACAACCAGATTGATTCCATCACAACCATATTGATTCCATCACAACGAGATCGATTCCATCACAACGATCGATTCCATCATAACCAGATCGATTCCATCACAACGAGATCGATTCCATCACAACCAGATTGATTCCATCACAGCCAGATTGATTCCATCACAACCAGATTGATTCCATCACAACCAGATTGATTCCATCACAACCATATTGATTCCATCACAACCAGATTGATTCCATCACAACCAGATTGATTCCATCACAACCAGGTCGATTCCATCACAACCAGATCGATTCCATCACAACCAGGTCGATTCCATCACAACCAGATCCATCACAACCAAATTGATTCCATCACATCCAAATCGATTCCATCCCAACCAGGTTGATTCCATCACAACCAGGTCTATTCCATCACAACCAGATTGATTCCATCACAACGAGATCGATTCCATCACAACCAGATCCAATCACAACCAGATCGATTCCATCCACAACCAGATTGATTCCATCACAACCCGATTGATTCCATCACAACGAGATCGATTCCATCACAACCAGATCGATTCCATCACATTCCATCCAGATCGATTCCATCACAATCAGATCGATTCCATCACAACCAGGTCGATTCCATCACAACCAGATTGATTCCATCACAACGAGATCGATTCCATCACAACCAGATTGATTCCATCACAACGAGATCGATTCCATCACAACCAGATCAATTCCATCACAACCAGGTCGATTCCATCACAACCAGGTCGATTCCATCACAACCAGGTCGATTCCATCACAACCAGATTGATTCCATCACAACGAGATCAATTCCATCACAACCAGATCAATTCCATCACAACCAGGTCGATTCCATCACAACCAGATTGATTCCATCCTGATGCCAAAACGATTCAGATCTGGCATCAACAGATCAACAACAAGGGCATTCCCAGGTGAAGACATTGGTAGCGACCACGGCTTTGTTATCATAAAGTATCGTGTCAGGCTGAAGAAGACGAAGAGGCCAAAGAACGCATGACTGAATTTCGATCTTGTAAGACCAAAAGACACTGCCATTTGCGAAATATTTCAAGCCGCCATTGGCGGTAAATTTGCTCCCTTGCTAACATTAGAGGAATATCCTGGTCTTGACACACTTCAGTGCAGTTACAGTTACAGCAAAATACAATTCTCGAAACCACTGCAAGAAGAATAGAATAGGCCACGAGTTGAACGACAACATTAAAAAAAATGTGACGTGACAGCCAAAGGATCTAAAGAGTACCAGACATTCCACAAAGGGAAGCAGAGTGCATGAAAATCATAAAGAAAATAAGAAAGAGCATGACTCAAACTAAAGAAGAGTGGATAGAGCATTAGTGTGAAGAGATCGAAGAGAACCTAGAAGAAGAAGAAATAACATAGCGGTAGAAAAGCATTCCAGGCAGTGAAAGACCTCACTAAAATTAAACAATAACGTGGGTACCCCATCCAAGAAAAATGTGGAAAATGGCTCACAGAGGGCAATTATATAATAACCTGATGGAGTGAGTACTATCGTTATCATAGCTGACGAACTCACAAATGATGACAACTTTCCCATCCTTAGAGAAGAAGTTGAGGCTGAATACTAGAAAAGGCAGCTGGAGTCGACAATATCGCAGCGCAGAAATTGTTAAATGGGGAGAGGCAGTAGTTGATCTTCTAGCAATGATTTGCAACAAAAATCTGGCAGACACAATGGCCAAGTATGTGGACCAAATCACTCATTATTACCCTCACAAAGAAAGACAATCGTCAACTGCAAAAAAAGCCCATCGAACAACCAGCCTCATCACCCACGTTAGCAAAGTAATGTTGAAGATTATCCTCAACAAACTGAAACTACAAAACAGCACATTTTTCTTGCTGAAGAACAGGCTTGGTTTCGCCTCAAGAAAGAAGCACAGAACAGCTTTTCAACCTGAGAGTTCTGTGCCATGTCTTCATTGATTTCAAGTAAGCATTCGACAGGGTTTGGCATAGTGCGTGGCACAAAAGTCGATCGAGACGATTCATCAGATACGTAGCTATCAGACAAGGATGTCTTCTGTCACCCACGCTCTTCTACATCTTCCTGGAATGAATCATGACCGAATCTTTTCAAGGGATCAGTCAGCATAGGAGTGAGATATATCTGGGCTCGATTATCACTGAAGAGAGAACAGAAGTGACGTCGAGGGCTCCACAGACAACAGCCATGGCCAGGCTTACGATTATCTGGAAGGTAGGTGGATAAGCACATAATCCTATTGGAGAAAGACGATAAAAAGGAGGTCCTGTATGAAGCACGACATTATGTGCACGATAATGAGCCCTCTCTCTCCCTCTCGCGCCTCTCTTCTCCGCCCTCCCTCACGCACGTCTCTACGCTCCTCTCTCGCTCCTCTCTCTCGCCCTCTCACGCCCTCTCTCTGCCCCTCACATCTCCGCCCTCCTCTCTCGCCCCTCCCGTCGCCCCGCCTGCCCCCCCCCCTCCTCTCCCCCCTCTCCCGCATCTCTCCCCCCTGCCTCTCTCCGCCCCCCCCCTCTCTCCCGCTCCTCGCCCCCACCCTCTCGCCTCGCTCTGCCCAGCCACTCCCTCGCGCCTCTCCTAGGCTCTCCTCCTCTCTCCCTCCTCCTCCCGCCTTTCGCCTCCTACCTCTCTCCCCTCCTGCCTCTGCGCTCCCTCGCTCCTAATCCCTCCCTCCCTCGTCTCCTCTCTTCCTCTCCTCCTCTCTTCTCCCTCGCTCTCTCTCGCATCTCTGCCCTCCGTCTCTCTCTCTCGTCACTCTCATTCTCAGTCCCTCTCTCTCTCTCTCTCGTCTCGCTCGCTCGTCCTCTCTTCTTCGTCCCTCTCACTCTGCTTCGCAGTCTGTCACGTCGTCTCGCTCTCACTCTCTCTCGCTCGCTTCTTGCCTCTCTCTCCTCCTCTCCGCGCTTCTCTCGTCTCTCTTCTCGCTCACGCTCGCTCTCCTCATCTCCTCTCGCTCCTCGCTCGCTTCTCCTCATCTTCGCCTTCCCTCGTCCTCTCTCTGCTCTCTCCCTCTCCCTCTCTCCTCTCTCCGCTTCGTCTTCGTCGCATCTCTCTGCTCTTCTCTCCTCTCCTTCCCTCTCTCTCTCTCTCTCGTCTCGGCCTCTCTCTCATCTCCTCCCTCCTCTCTCCTCTTCTTCGTCTCCTCATCTCCCTCCCTCCTCCTCCCTCTCTCCTCTCTCCTCGTCTCTCTCCTACCTCCTCCTCTCTCTGTCTCCTCTCTCTCTCTCTCCTCTCCCGCCCTCTCATCTCGGTCATCGCTCTTCTCTCTCTCTCTCCCTCGCGTATATCTCTTGTAAAATCTCTGGATGTCTCTCTCTCAAGCTTAAACTGAATGAAGAAAAAACCGAAATATTCCCTCTACCCCTAAAAAATCTCCAATGGGCCTGACGGAACTAATTCTATGAGGGTCGAAAACGGAAGAATAAAATTCACGCAGAACGCTAAAAATGCTTTACGGGTATATTTTGATGATAACTTATCTATAGAATATCATATAAACAATCTTTAAAACTTTTTACCTCAAAATCAGACCATTAGGTCAGATTATCAAACTTTCTTAATCTAAGTTCTCTTAAAAATACTTGCACATTTTTTTCCAAAATTGATTTTTGCAACTCCTTGTTTTATAATTTAACTGTGATGTCTTGAATCATAAGCTCCAACGTATCCAAACCATGCGGCCAGAGTCATTTTGAAGAAAAATAAATATGAACACATTACCCCTATGTTCATGTCTCTGCATTGGCTACCGATCGATAAACGAATAATATACAAAATTGCGACATTGTGTCACAAATGTAAAACTGATAGAGCTCCAAATTATTTAAATGACCTGATCTCTGGTTATGTTCCATCTCGCCAACTGAGATCTACAAATCAATGTCTGTTAAGCGTTCCCCCAAAGAAAGGTGACTGACAAAATGTCACTGCGCTCTTTTAAATATGCAGGTCCTCACGTCTGGAATATTCTTCCGCTGTCAATACGATCTATGTTTGACACGTCAGAAGACACCTTTAAAAACATCTGAAAACATACCTCATGCGATGCTTCTTGGAAGAAAAGTAATTGTTTTAATTATGCGATTTTAATTCATGTACCATACACCTTTATAAATGAAATTATGCTTTCATGTATTTATTTATTTATTTATTTTTATTTATTATTTTATTTATTATTGATTGATTGATTATTGATTATTGATTATTTTATTGTTTGATTATTATTTATTTATTATAATTATTGCATTTTTATTATTTATTTGCTATATTTTTACTATGTATTACTACATTCTACTTTGATTTTACTGTCGTAATTTATGGGAGTGGGTGCTATAGAAATGAATTCATACAATATAGTATCACATATATATATATAGCCTTGTCCTATCATTTAGAATGATAGATAGATAAATACAAACACAATACACATAACACAATAATACGCACACAAAAACAAACAAACAAGCGATTCAGCTTAAGCAAAAGGGAGGGATAGATAGATAGAGGAAGTTAAACTTTACCTAGTCGAGCATTTTTGTGTCCATGTTCATGAAATATAATTGAGCCATCGGCAATGACTTAAATCATCATTCAATTTTAAGCTCCGCGACGATTTAATGACTGGTATTTCTATACGAAAATAGCAGATAATGAAATCTTCCAAGCTATATTTAAGCCATTCAATCATGGTTCGTTACAATAATAATCGAACAACGACTCATAAAGTTCTCACAGTTAAATGAAATAGGTTGAAGGGCGTGCCTGATAGAAACGAAGTTAACGGGGCGAAAATAGTTATAAGTAGATAGGAAATTCTTCCTGTTGTCGGACATTGCCCGTAGTCTGTACGGGCATATTGACTCTAAATCTAGAATTAGTTTGTAGATACTTCCAGTCTAGATCTGGATCTGTCTATCTTATCAAGACTAGATCTCAGATGTAGATAGATAGATCTAGATTCTAGATCTTATCTAGATAGTAAATCTAGATATCTAGATTATAGATAGATTGAAATTTAGATATGATAGACAAATAAACAAAAGACTTAGATCTAGTCTAACCATAATAAAATCTAAATTTATATCTATGTTTAGTTTACAAGAGGATAGATAAGTCTCAAATAAATCGCCTCGAAAGATTTAGACCTATCGCAGATCAGTAGACTCCTTGGAATCTTTTTTAACAAATAAATTATCCGAAAGTTGGTGGGGGGGTAGACAAACATGATAAAGTCCTCCAACATTAATTTATGTTTAGATCTTTAGCCAAGTGTGAGCTTCAATGCATCCCAAGATCGTTTCCGTTTGAGAAAATGTTTTACCGGAAGTGACGTTAAATTAAAGTAAACTTCATTGTTTTCCCCGTTTTTCATTCGTCTTACCGCCATTTTATCATTAAAAAGTGGGAGTTGTTTCGTTCACGCCTACCCGCGTACCCTCAGCACCGAGTACTGACTCGATCTAGTGATCGTAAATGATATGACCCGAGGTATAATATTATGATTGTTATTCGTAGTTGAGTTGAGTGCAGAAATGTATGTTAAATGTCTTTCCCAATGTATGTACACAAAGTTGGACATTGTCGAGATTCGAACTCATTACTTTACGATCTCAAATAGATACCACATGACTTAAGGAGTCAGATGTCTTGATTTGTTCAATTTATCATTTTATTTACTTCCTGTGTGGGGCCGGTAGTTCAGTGGGTAGAATGTCGGACTATCACCCAGGAGACCAAAGTTTGATTCCCAGTCCGGGCAGCATAACTCTGAACTCCAATAGACTTCTGCATGTGACGTCATTGTATTTACATATTATAAAATCGGTTGATGACATTTATGCCACTACTACTGTTGTAACTAGTCAACACTAGGGGCTACTCTCTAACTCTAGATATATGTTCGAAACAAAACGCAGTATACAAAGCTGAACTACTTTGATTAACAATAACATCTAGAGTTAGGTAGCCTGAAACTTCAATTCAGTCCCAAAGCTGATATTAGTCAGTGTAGTTTGCAATATCAGTGAGATCAGTCTCGAAACTTAGAAATAGATGAGTAGATCTAGAATCAAACTTAGACTTAGAGTAGACTAATTTCGCTTTTATCACACTGCTTGTCGCGTAAGGATGCAGAAGTCTATTGGGACTCGGTAGTCCAGTGATAAGAAGTCGGACTTCAACCAAAAGATTGGATAAGATTGTCAACAATAATGAAAATTACTGGGTATCTTTTTCTGATCTTCCATATGATAGTCTACCTGAGAAACTACATTGTTATTATATTGCAGTCACTTTATCATGAGTATGGGACTTTGATTCCTTCTTTCTCCTTCCCTCTCGTCCTTCTTCCTTTCTCCCTCCTTTCTAGTGTCTATAATATATCATCTGCCTATCCTTCTCAGTCGCTTGGACTCTTTAGCTTTTTGTGTTTCTATCTTATTTCTGTCCATGGTTTCTCTCTGTCTGTCTCAGTCTTTGTCCGTCCGTCTGTTTGCATCTCTCTCTTCTTGTCTCTGTGGGTCTGTCTGTGTAGTGTATCTGTCTGTCTGTCTGTCTCAGTCTCTCTCTCCTTCTCTCTTCTCTTTCTCTCTCTATCTCTTTGCATCTCTCCTCCGCTCCTCTGTGGATCTGTCTCTCTCTCTCTCTCAAGAGATAAACATCTGTCCCTCTCTTCCTTCTCTCTCTCTCTCTCTCTCTCTCTCTCTCTCTCTCTCTCTCTCTCTCTCTCTCTCTCTCTCTCTCTCTCTCTCTCTCTCTCTCTCTCTCTCTCTCTCTCTCTCTCTCTCTCTCTCTCTCTCTCTCTCTCTCTCTCTCTCTTCCCCTCCGTCCCTCCTGCTTCATGTGCCATGTTGGTCACTTTGTCATGATACCCATTTTACGCTTTCCCCCCTTCATTCTCTGTCCATCTCATTATCACGTTTTTTATTCTTCGACTATATATTATGTGAATGTCGGCGGATACCTTTAAACATTGTATCTGAATATGGACTGGCTTTTCACTGATTGTACGATATTTTCTTTCTTTCACGTTCTCTAAAAGGCACTGAATCGTTTGAAGGAATGGACTTTCTCCAAGAGGCTGTAGAACTCATTCTAAGAAAAGCAGTGAAGGAAGGTGTCAACATCAATAGGTAACGATCGGCCTTCATTGGCAACAAGAAAACCAAATCAATGACCAGTTTTCCTACACTAGCGTAGATTCACTAACTTCAAGCCAAATTCATGACCAGTTTTCCTACACCAGCGTAGATTTGCTGACTTCAAGCCAAATTCATGGCCAGGTTTCCCTACACTAGCGTAGATTCACTGACTTCAAGACAAATTCATGGTCAATTTTCCTACACTAGCGTAGATTCACTAACTTCAAGCCAAATTCATGGCCAGGTTTCCTACACAGCTAGATTTACTGACTTCAAGACACATTCATGGCCAGTTTTCCCACATTAGCGTAGATTCACTGACTTCAAGACAGATTCATTGCCAGTTTTCCTACACTAGCGTAGATTCACTGACTTCAAGACAGATTCATTGCCAGTTTTCCTACACTAGCGTAGATTCACTTTCAAGACAGATTCATTGCCAGTTTTCCTATACTAGCGTAGATTCACTGACCTCAAGACAGATTCATTGCCAGTTTTCCTATACTAGCGTAGATTCACTGACCTCAAGACAGATTGATGGCCAGTTTTCCTATACTAGCGCAGATTCATTGCCAGTTTTCCTACATTAGCGTAGATTCACTGACTTCAAGACAGATTGATGGCCAGTTTTCCTATACTAGCGTAGATTCACTGACTTCAAGCCGAATTGCCAGTTTTCCTACACTAGCGTAGATTCATGACTTCAAGACAGAATTCATGGCCAGTTTTCCTACACTAGCGTAGATTCACTGACTTCAAGCCAAATTCATGGCCAGTTTTCCTACACTAGCGTAGATTCACTGACTTCAAGACTATACTCGATGCGTTACAAGTCAAACTCTTTAATTCATGGCCAGTTTTCCAAATTCACTGACTTCACATACATAATTCATGGCCAGTTTCTTCTAGCGTAGATTCACTGACTTCAAGCCGAATTCATGGCCACTTTTCTTACACTAGAGTAGGTGCACTATCTTCAGATCAATGCCACTAGTTTTCTTACACTGATGCAGATTCATTTGTTTCTTCCAAATTTATTGGCATCTTTCCTAAGTTCACTAAAGTCAATCCAAATTTATGGCCATTTCTTCTAGGGTCAATAACTTCAAGCCAAATTTATGGCCATTTCTCCTAGGGTCAATAACTTCAAGCCAAATTTATGGCCATTTCTTCTAGGGTCAATAACTTCAAGCCAAATGTATGGCCATTTCTTCTAGGGTCAATAACTTCAAGCCAAATTTATGGCCAAATTTCATACTCTAGTGTAGGTTCGTTAAGTTCATATTTTAACTATAATAAATTTTCAGCTGACGTTTAGATGGGAGCGGTTGGCGGCTGCTAATGGTAGGTCCTCCTTCTCCTTCTCCTTCCATTTCACTCTTTTACCTATTATTTCACCTGGCTGTTTCCTCAACGTTCACCACGAGATCACCGCAAAGAGAAATTTCATTTTTATATTGTTGTCTTGTTGCTGCTGTTGTTTTGTTTTTTTCGTCCATTTTTTCGTTTATTTGAAACTGATATCTGTGCGACACGACTGGTACATTTTGACGACCATTAATTAATCCAGGTGTAAAAAAAATAAATAATAATAATAATAATAATAATAATAATAATAATAATAATAATAATAATAATAATAATAATAATAATAATAATAGCTTAAATGGTTGTCAAAGACGGCCAGATGGCCGTGAATTTCCACGCAGCACCACATTCGCTCACCATAATATCGATTGGCTTCATAGTGCAACACGGTATATATGACGTCACTCGGTGTGTGGAAATGGAAGACAGACAGCCACACTGCGCATCGCACCGCGCCGTGCCGTGAGTTTTTTTTATTTTTTTTTTTTTTCTCTCGTTGAAGAGAATAATAAATGTTGTCCAGACGGAGATGTTAGGCAATGTCGGCCTTGGACACTGAATGTTTCCTGGAGACGAATCCATTTAGTCATTCACACACACACACACACGCACGTGTACACATACACACACATACACACACATAGACACACACATATATACACACCCATACACATATACACACACAGCCTACACACACATACATATGCCCCCCCACAAAACACAAACAAACAAAAAACAAACACAACAACAAAACAACCTCCACAAAAGAGAGAGTGAGAGAGAGTAAATTAAGAGAAAAACAGAAGATGGAAGAGAGATAAAGACCGGTTAAAGGAGAGAAAGAGAGCCAGAGAGAGAGAGAGAGAGAGAGACTTTGTGAACAGAGAATTAGATACTTATGCAGATTGCCAGAGGAAATTTTGTTCCAGAGAGAGAGGAGAAGTTATTGTTAGAGCTAGAGGAGATAGAGACCTTTAGAGAGAGAGAGAGAGATTAGAGAGAGAGGGTAAGGAAAGAGAGAGAAGAAATCGATTGAGTTCAAGGGAGGGAGATAGATAGAGGGAGGGAGGAGAGAGGAGATTCCTTTCAGTACATTGAGGGACTATAACAGTCGGGAGATATGGCGTCTTGGTCATAGATAATAGATAGTTATTTATCGAATAAACTAAGTGCGATAGAGAGAGAGCAATATTTATTTAGAGAGAGAGAGAGAGAGAGAGAAAGAGTTAATTATATAGAGAGAGATTTAAATCGAATGAACAAAACAAACACAAAAAATTAAGGTAGAAGGAGAGAGAGAGAGAGAGATGATAAAAGTGCAAAATTAAGTGCTTGGCAAAAATCAATAGGATGTGTAGAACGTTGGGAATACGAGGCGGAAAAGGGGGGGGGTCTGCTTATTATGACAGCCGATGTTTGCCAGTAATAATAACTATTCATTTCATGACTAATTGCAGGAAGGTGAAACGTATGGACAAACTGTTGGAAAGGGGATAGATGAAATGTGATAAACATGTTTCGATATTTATAGACATTATTGTCATTGAAATATATACATGATGTTTTTATATGTAACTACTTGTTGATCATGTACCCATATGTCTGCTTGCTTGTCAGCTTGTTGTCTGTCTTGTTATGAGTGCATTTGTGTGTGTTGATGGATGGATGGTATTAAATGTATATGCATGTGTAAAATAATTATGTGAAGGATGTATGCTATTAAAATAATTATTTCTTTGTCTATCCAGATCCATATGTGCTATCTATCTATTACATATACGTATGTATGGGTGATCAATCTATCTCTCTGTCTATCTCTCTATCTATTCCATCATTCTATCTATCTATCTATCCATCCATCCACCTATCCATCCATGCATCGATCCATCCATTTATCTATCTATCTAACTAACTTTCTATATATCTATCTATCTATCTATCTATCTATCTATCTAACAATCCATCCATCCATCCATCATCCATCTGCCGTCCCATCCATTGCTATCTATCATCTACCATTATCTTTCTATCTATCTATCTATCTATCGGTCTATCTATCTATCTATCTATCTATCTATCTATCTATCTATCTATCTATCTATCTATCTATCTATCTATCTATCTATCTATCTATTTATCTATCTATCTATTATCTATCTATCTATCCATCCACCTATCCATTCATCTACCCATCTATCTACCTGCCTTTCTACTATCTATCAACCTATCTATCTATCCATCCTATCTAACTACCTGTCTACCTATCTATCTATTTATCTATCTATGTATCTATCTATCTATCTATCTATCTATCTATCTATTTATCTATCTATCTATATATCTATCTATCTATCTATCTATCTATCTATCTATCTATCTATCTATCTATCTATCTATCTATCTATCTATCTATCCTATCTATCTATCTATCTATCTATCTATCTATCTATCCATCCACCATCCATCCACCTTTCTGTCGGTCTATCTATTGGCCTGTCTATCTCCTTAGCTATCTATAAAATGTGTATTCATGCGTCTTTTTATACATTCATTAATTTTTGTTGTTGTTGTTGTTGTTATGTCTTGTGATGATTGTCACATTATCTCATTCCCTCTTCCAGCAAGGTCGTGGAATTTGTGCACCCCAGCTGAGCTTGATGAGAGACTCGCCCTCAAACTGACATCACACCCTACCTGTAATGAGAGTCTTCTTGATTCTCTGGGTGACATCATCAGATATAGTGTCAAAACAGGTAAGATGTTAGCACCAATATGTTGGTTACTAATAAACTCAGTTGTAAGGAATTGCAGTATCTTGACAAGCTCACTCACAGGTAGATCAGAGCGGGACTCCTTTCATGTTTAGAGAACAATCTTTACATTAAAATTTAAAAACAGGAAATGTGAACATCCTTTGTTAAACTTGATTCAATTTTAGTGAAGGCAAAATGCCTAAGTGGCAACCTTAATTGGCAACACTCATACATCACACAAAGTTCTGGAAAAGTGTATTAATGGACCACACTATTGCTATCAAACAAGAGTAGGCTTGTAGGCCCTGTTGGGGACATGACATATGTGTGTATGCAGTGAATGAATATAGATATTTTTTTAATATTCTGTTTTCTACAGGACATCCCCACTTTTTCAACCAGTTGTACGGAGGGTTGGATGCCTATGGATTAACTGGAGCTTGGCTAAGACGACGCCCTAAACACCAGTCAGTGAGTATACACATTTTCTACTCCTGAAAGAAAAAGAACGTTTTTGTCTGTTGCGCCATATCTTATCTAAGTCGAAATCTCTAAAATCTTTTTTTTTTTGGCTTTTAATATACAGGTTTTCCTGTGCCACTCCCGTTTTGCATTTAAAAGAAGAAAAAAAAAGAAAAAGAAAGTGTTGATTATCATTATGAATTAAAATGTGTGCATGTATTACTAAAGAATTATTATTACATTTTTGGCTGGCAATAATGAATTGATTTTTTATATATGACTTGGACTTGGATAAAGATAAAAGATAAAAGTGGATTTAAAGTCTGTATCCCTGAACTAGTGCAAGCTCATTGCCTGCACGTCGTTTATCCCCCAGCAGGCATTTCATTCAAAGTCCTTCTCAACTACCGGGAGGACATACAGTACACAAGCCTACTGGGTGTTTCAAAATAACACTCTGACAAGATCTTTCTCTACCTATAGCTGGGTACTCATTTACACCTGAGTCAAGTGAGAAAGTAGAGTGAAGGACTTCTCCCTAAGAGAGGATAGGAATGTGAATTTGAGGATGAAATAGTCATTGAGAGAGACACGATATTACTGGTGGAAAGAATGAGTTACTAACAGGAAGGAAAGTAGATATATACAATGACAATTTGATGTGAAGTCATTCACAGAGAGATTCCAGGATTTTTTCAGGTGTGTTTTTTCTGTATTAAAGCATTTGATTTAATTTGTAATGTACACACTAGTATTAATATTTTTGTTTTCTTCTCTGCCTGATTCATAAAGGTATACATTTGAGGTTGCTCCAGTCTTCACACTGATGGAGAAAGCCTTGTTCTAGAAATGCTCGGCCTAATCGGATTTCCTGATGGGGATGCAATCTTTTGTCCAGGTTATTTTTGAGATGAAATGATTTTTTTCTTGTATTTACCTCATAGACCTTCAATTGTGATTTTGCTAATTGGAATAGTAAGGTGTGACTAAAATATATCCTGACATATATTTGGAATAGTATGTGATGATCAGAATAAAATCTGACATATATTTGAATTGTGAGTTGTGACTAGTATAAAACCTGACATGTATTTGGAATTGCAAGTGAGGAAAAGAATAAAACCTGACATATATTTGGAATTGCAAGTGAGGAAAAGAATAAAACCTGACATATATTTGGAATTGCAAGTGAGGAAAAGAATAAAACCTGACATGTATTTGGAATTGCAAGTGAGGAAAAGAATAAAACCTGACATGTATTTGGAATTGCAAGTGAGGAAAAGAATAAAACCTGACATATATTTGGAATAGCAAGTGAGGAAAGAATAAAACCTGACATGTATTTGGAATTGCAAGTGAGGAAAAGAATAAAACCTGACATATATTTGGAATAGCAAGTGATGATAAGAATAAAATCTGTCATAATGATATCACAGCGGATATGATGGCTCTGAAATAAAGTAAAGTTTCAGTTTACTTTTGCGATCTAGATTTGAATTACTGACCTAACCGTCCCATTAATCTTGACGCACACAAAAAGGAGTACCTAGTCTTATTACAAAAATATGAAAACTTGAAAAGGTCTTTTATAAAGAGCATGATGTATATTAAAAAGAATCAGAAAACCTTTCTTTTTAGGTTTACTGCGCATGTTGTCATCAGGAGAGAGGGGAAAGGGTGTAACGAGTTTGGCTCTTATATTTTGTTTCTTTCAAGACAATAATTTTATCATTGTTATACAAAAGTGAGATAGCAATCTTTGTTTACGGTTCACTTTGAAAGGTTTTACAATCTCCAATATTTGCTTGTTGCTTTAGCGTTGTTGCCATCTTCTCCTGACGATTCGCCTCAAACATTTTACTTGGAAAAAAATTCTATTTGGAAGGTGTCAAGTCTTTTCTTCTCCCCTTTTGTTCACTTTCAACTTTCAAACTCCATGTTCTAACATTGTGATGAGATAAAATTTAGGCTCCAAAGATGGCCTGGAACCAGACTGTTAAAAGGCAAGGCAGCCTGGCATAGCATTCAGCCACTGAACACAAACTCAGATCCATGCAAACAGTGTGAACTTTTACCTCATTCGAAGTCCAGGAGATCTAACATAGCAGTGCCAAGGAGAAACTGTCTGTTTACCTTCTGAAGGAATGTTATTCAAACAATATGCAAGTGTTTTATGCAGTTATGTCCCTTAGACAAGTAAAAAAACCCATTGAAACACATCAGCTCGAAAGCCCTGAAATTCTATGGGCATATGAACTGACTCGGAAATTTTTGGGCTCACGGCAGCAAAGGGGGTTATATGATAAAAGTGATGTGATTTGTGGTTGTCAATCAAGATTAAGAATTGATGATAGAAATTCATCATTCTTCTTGTTATTGTTAACTCTGACATAGCCCAACTGAGGCTTCTAAAAGACCATAAAAAAACATGTTTGGTGAAAGTAACATAATTTTACTTGGTAAGTACATTTTTTTGTTTCAATTCCGTTGTTTTTTAATTTGTAATATCTGAACTGTTTTTGCAGGAGGCTCTATATCAAACATTTATGGCCTGAACCTTGCTCGTTATCAGGCATTTCCAGATGTCAAAAGGACTGGATTGTCAGGTCTTCCAAAAATGTGTATTCTTACATCGGAAAAGGTAAATAACAGTTATCAAATAATTTTTTGTGTCTATGTTTTGTATTTCCCTTGTGGAAAACAAAGTCAATTCGTATTAAAAACTAACTGTGTCGTTGTTGGCTTTGAATATTTTGGCTTGTTGATTATTTGCTGTTGTTTTTGTTTTAGTTCCTTGATATAGCTCTCATTTCAGTGGCTGTTTTTTTAAAAAATATTCCTTTATCAAAAATAATACAACAACATTATGAATTGCTTTTCTTCAATATGCAACAACAACAATTTGCATTGCTTTCTTGAATATGCCAGATTCATAAACATTTGGATCTAAGATCACTATCATGAGGTAAGGTAATGTTGTGCTTCCTGTGGCTCAAAATGACTTTCTGAGTTTTATCAGCAAGACCTAATGTATATTGATTTCCATTTGGTTCCTTGAAACGTTTCTTATATACACTAGAACTACGTCAAACTTGAAAATATGCATCAGCTTAATTTCCGAAATTCGACAACAGTAATGACACATTGAAATACAAGACAATGTAAAAATGCTTTGGCGTTTGGAAAAGGTAACTCAGGACAAAATGTTTCAAAATTATTGATGACTTCTCTAGGTCGTTAGCATGAGGTGAGGTGTTTAAAAGAAAACACTGTGAGTTAGGCGTGTTGGCCTTGTCAACACGTAGTAGCTGCTGCTGGCGGCACGGCATAGGATGACATGAAAAGACCTCGGACGGTAAGTTTTCTTGTTTGTCGCAAATTCATGTGCTTTCATTTTTGGATGTGAAGCTGTGGCAAACAACAAAGATCCGCAAACAGAAAAGAAAAAAGAAAGCCGCCTTCACATCGTCATCCGGCCAGAAAAGTCAGTTATCTCCACAAAGGTAGCGATAAGTATATAAAGGTTGTAGGCCTACAGATTAACGTTTTGAAGTTGATTCTTCTTCTGGTTAAAACATGAGATCTTAAGAGTAAATCAATGAGTAAAATGGGCTAAGTCAGTGAAATTTTTTAAATTAAGAGAGCATGCTAACATAGCTTGAATGTAAAGGAGATTATTTCTTAACAAGTCGCTGAAATTAGAGCAAAGAAAGAGAAAGAAATGTCGTAATTCTGTATATGCAGAGGTGTCAGGGACTTAAGACAATTTAGAAGTGACTCTATTGACTACAATGAAAGAAAAGTTGAAAAAAGAAAAAGAATGGAGCTCTACAAAGTTTTTGATACTACTCTGTGTGTAATATTGATCACCTTGTAGTTGACAGTGTATGATGCTTATTAATTCCTGCTTTCATGTGCTAGAGACTATTGATGTCTTTCTGGACTCAACCGCTGTCTCATTATTCAAGAAGAAGGTTGTACGGCTTACGCACTTATAAAAAACTGTACGTGTTTGCTTAAACTTTAAATTACAAATTGCATCGAAGGAACAACCTATTCCCCCAGTCTGCATGACGTTTACATCATTTCTTTAACTTTTCTCATTTCACATAATGACATTCCTAAAGTCTCAATTTTACCAACAACATTGCCTGTGAGCTCTTTTCTTTTAGAATAAAAACTTTAATTCCAATCTCCTTCCCACTTTGCCCCTCTACTTTCCCTTCATAAAGAAAAGATTAAAAACAAACAATAAAACTTTTGTCCAATTAAACTAATCCTCTGCTCTAACATATAAGTGTGGTTTCTTTTCATGACGGACTCTGATAATCCAACCATATTTTAAAATCATGAGGTCTATGATAAAGTGAGCTGGATCTATGTCCTGAGCCAGCTTCTTCTTCTTTGCCTCTCAGCGACTTCTGGAGCACAGGCCATCACAAAAGAGACGCCAGTCATCCCTATTTTGTGCCAACGCCTGTGACTCTCCCACGGTTTTCCATTCTTTTGCCATCTGTCTCGATCTCTCACCCCCATGTCATTCATGGTCGCCCTCTAGATTTCCTTGTGGATTCCATGTTAAGCTCTGTCTTGCTATAATGAATCTTGATCTTCCCATTATATTAAGGTTAATCTACCTCCATTTCCCTTCTAGACCAACAGTAAACACAATATAGTGAAAGGGAAGGCAAATAGCTACATGTTTTCTGTTGTTCATTTTTCTCGAGAGAGCTTGTCAAAGTTTGTTCTTTATGATTTTCATGGTTTCAAAACAGAAAAAAAGAGATTTATAAAGATGAGAAAAAGTTTCCCTTGACTGATCCTTTATTTTTGTGTACGTCAAAATTTCTAGTTTACAGGAAGTAACAGTTACTTTAGACTGAGTCATTTATAAGAGAAATCAAACACCTTGTAAGACGTTGGAAAATACTTTGTGATGATCTCAAACAATCTGATTATAAAATCAAAGTTTTAGATTTACATGTAGTACACTCAAGGATAGAACATTTAAATATAGCTGGAGTAAGCAAACCAATTGAGCCTCATTTATATTATAACCATACATTTGAAACTCAACCGGGGAACCAGTGATGTTTTGAAAGTATCTCAATCCAAGCATGAATGATGTTCAGACCAGGGTTTGTTTTCTTTTATTTATATTATAACTAGAATTTTAACATTTGACTTTGAAGACCGGAAATCAATTCTTGCAGTGGAGATATTATAAAGTAACAATTTCTTTTTTTTATGTGAAAATTGAAAGTTCCCCCAAAGGGACTAAAATATGTTTACAGGACAGCAACAAATTGAAGGATTCTTGTAATGAGAATATAATATATATCTGCAAAGCTTTTTGGATATTAGAAATAACATTCTTGTTTCTGGCTTTGAATAATGCACCAATGTTTCCTTTAGATAAGTCAAAGAAAATGTAACCTGTTGCTTCCTTTTACGACAGTTTTAATTCTTTAAACCGTTACATTTAAAAAATGTCTTAGTCCGTAAATCATGTCATGTACTTTACATTGAGTGTCACTTTTGAAAAGTCTTATTGTAGTAAAAAGTTGACTTATTTTTATAATTCTTATTCACGTTAATTTATTACATTTTTTGTCGCCCATTTTTTGGGAAATCAAAAAGACTTCATCAAACTTGAAACATTTGTATGAAGTTGCTAACAATGTGTCATTAATCACTGCCATCTCAGTATTTAACTTAAGATGTTGTAGTTGAGAAGGAAGCCCTTTTACCTTTTTTAAAAAAATATAAGGACTGATTTTTGCTGATGAATGTGGAAGTTCTTTAAAATTCATGAAAGCAATAAATGGAGACGTAAGGAATAATATTGTGTTTAAAGCACTTTTTAAGCTGTGTGTGTGTGTGTGTGTGTGTGTGGCTGTGTGTATGTGTGTCTGAATGTGTATACCATAATATTACTATAACATATATTATGTATGCTTATGTAAAGAGCTTAGTGTTTATAATACAGAGAAAGAGTTTGTGTTCCCAGGCGTGTAAACTTTTTTCTTACTCAGTACATACTTTTTAATCTTTACAATATTATTTTAATTGCTAACAAAAATCACAACCCCAGATTAATACGCTTCTAATGAGACTAGGTCTACTTTTGTGAAAATTCAGGTCAAAGACTTCACTCTACATGTTTTTCTTGTGATAAAATGAGAAAAGAGCCTCATGCTTTTGTACATTATATTAAGTCAATTTTTGTGTAAGCACTTGTGAGGGAAAAAAATGTTTATGCTCTAATGCATACATGTGTTAAGTGAATGTGAATTACTTTCATCATCAATATATCTTCCTACTAATTACAATCTTTCTGGCCTGACCCACTTTTCTCTACCACTCCTGTATCTTTTAAACAATTCCTTGTAATGCACCTTCCTCTCCCCTGCACTCCCTTTCTGTCCTCACACTTTCTTTGCTGTCAGTCGTCAGTTGTGATTCTGCCTCCTTACTGTTCACATGTTCATCTTAATCTTGCTACAAAAAAATACTCTGCTATATAATCTTTATTCAGTCTCCACATCTCACTTACTTTCTGTCAGTGTTTACTTGCATCCTTATTAAACCTACGGACCCGCTTGTGCATTTAATGCGTAACACCTAGAACTTGTTAAATTTTGCCGGCCTAAATTTTGAGTTAGCACCATATCAGTCTGGGGTTGCACAGTGTTTTTTT
>JAXRKP010001124.1:52500-55000 GCA_037039925.1 Doris montereyensis | reverse complement strand
CTTGGCTTCAGATATGTGGAATAGGGAGGACCGTAAGACGTTACGACTGATGGGAGACAAAATAACAGTAGATGAAAAAGCTATTAATTTGTCTCCTGCTTTTCATTATTCATCATTTTAAAAACTCAACCAAATCTATCATTTCATGCGTGATCCAAGACAAATTCTATTTCAAATTTCTAGCAATAGCGGAATAACATGTATTTCAATATCATCATTTAGGTGGTTACAACATGTACAATAATCTAATTTCAGCCCAAAGATGTGTTTTAAAGTATGACATTATGTAGTTATTGAATAAAATGTCTACAACCATCAAGAAAATGGGAAAGAGGATAAGGAGGCAATTTGTTTAGGACTGAAACCAATTTCCAAGGGAAGTGTCAGTGAATGACAACTTCAACGCAAGTTGAGCTGGAACCTAGAGCCGAAACCTCCTAGTTTAAAGTAGGAAGCAAAGCTGGTAATTCCAGACCTCCTCTGGACACATCACTGGTCTCTTACAGGCTTTTCCTGCCATTTGTAGTAGCTTTCACTTATTCAGACAATAAAAGGAATGAGGGAAAATATTCTATTAAATGTTGTACCTAAGGACACAGCTTTGGGCCAATCCTAAGTAGGACTCGATGTTAGAACTATTCAATTTTAAGTCTGACTCAACTATTAGCAAAGAGAAGTTATGGTAAATTTTGATTATTTTATCTTTCATCTCTTCAAAGTTTTAAAGTCTTTTTAAAAATGTATGGCTGATTATTAGATTCCTTCAAAGTATTGGATAATTTTCATACAGATTCTGCAGTAACACAAATATTACTAAAAAGTAGTCGGTTGATTGTGTTGCTATTTTACCATAAATATGTAGTATTATGTTGCATCAGTTGACCATTCCCAAAAACGATATTTTATTACCACTTGTCAAGCTCTTCTTATTGCCCGTTTCTCAACCCAGAATCTCCTCTTCCACCTTGTAATAAGTCATGCTAACTTTATGCACATTTTCCATCATCCGTTGTCAGACTCTGTTGGCAGAGTGTCATTCAGCCAAGGCCAAATATCTGTTTCAACAAGACAAATTTTATGACGTGAGCTATGACACAGGAGACAAATCCATTCAGTGCGGTCGCAAGGTCGATGTGTTGAAAGTTTGGCTCATGTGGAAGGCCAGGGGGACAACCCAGTATGGCAAAGACATAGAACAGCTGTTTGAATGTGCTCGGTAAGACGGTTTTGTCCAGTCTTTGTTTGGCATGCAATCGTTAGGTTGTATTTTAAAGAAAAATTTCATAAACTTTAGCTCATGACATTGCATTTACAAATCCAAGATTAAAATGTAAAACTTACCTCTTTTCGATTCATTAATATTGCAGGTTGTTTTTTAGTTACTGTTATCATCATCATGTTTATCATCATTATATCCATCATCATCATCCTGATCCTCATCTTCACCATCATCATCATCACCATCATCATCATCATCATCCTGATCCTCATCTTCACCATCATCATCATCACCATCATCATCATCGTCACCACCACCACCACCACCACCACCACCAAAATCATCCTCATCATTATCATCATCATCATCATCATAATCACAACCAACGTCATCATCATCATCATCGTTATCATCATCATCATCACCATTGCATTGTTTCTGTTATCGTGATTATCCTTAATATTAAATCATCATCAGTGTTAACTGTTAATGCCACTGAATGGAAATTATGTCCAAGAAAACTGAAACCACCCAAGCATTGTTATAAACGGTTGTTTCTCCTGTCGTTGCAGCCACTTAACCCAAAGGCTGGCCTCCACAGACCATTCCGCCTGGTCATGACTGAGGTAAGATCTGTGCAGTGACATGATTTCTATTCTGTTAACCTTCTTTAGGTATTGACAAACAAAAAGAAAGAAAAATAATTGGTGCCGTCGTGCCTGGCATCCCAATTTCTTTAGAGAAAGGCATATAGACAATCATCAAGCTTACGCACATTGCAACAGGCGTCACCCATGTTGACCAAGTGAGCAATTAGGGTAAAGTTTCTTGCTGAAGGAAATAAAATATAAATGTCTCCAAATGGGGCTCGAATTCAGTACCTCTGGGTGTTGACAAACAACTGAGAATCAAAGTTTGTGACATGTTTGGTCTGGACTGTGATGATATATGGGGCAGAGGGATAAACGCTTCGAAAAAGAGATGAAAAGAAAATAGAATCTGCAGAAATGTCTTTTGACATCTTTTGAAAATCAGCTGGAAAGAGAAAAGAATGGACGAAAAAATCATTGGACTCGGATTCGAACTCAGGCCTTCTAGGTGGTAGTCCAACACTCTATGGACTGAGCTATCTGTGCCTCTTTACTAGGATTGAAAAATAAATAATCCACAGTGTATAGGGCACAAATATTGCTTCATACTATGGAAGTGAGGTCGGTCATGTAAACACGATAGGCTTTTCATATATTCTAAAAATTATTGGAACAAGTATTGAATTTATTA
>JAXRKP010001124.1:47500-50000 GCA_037039925.1 Doris montereyensis | reverse complement strand
TCAACTAGGTGGCACCTTTGATCAAACAGAGAATGGCTCAAGAAGGTACAATGCTGATTGGCTACCAGCCAGACGGCTCATTTGTCAACTTCTTTAGAATGGTCATATCCAATCTAAAAGCTACTCCGGCCGACATGGACTTCCTGGTTACTGAAATTGATCGCCTCGGCAAAGATATCTAAGATGGAGAATTTTTTGTTCAAGAGAGTTGTGTAGGATAAAGATTGCTGGTCTGCAGAAGTAGTCAGTGATCATTTAGGCCAAGATCACTGGTGAAATTTATTAGATTTTATAAATAAAACGTAAGAGTAAAGATTTGAAAATTGACCATTAGATTCTCTAGTTATCAAAATTCATCAATTAGATCGACTGTTTTAATCTTATTGAAAAAAATTATATCTATTCTGGTAAAAAAACATTTTTCTCACATTTAAGTGTTTCAAAAAGATATATGTTTTTAGAAAACCCAAATCATTAGTTTTGAGCAGAGATATCAAAACGGACACAATTGGGTGCACATCTAGTCACAAGAAACCAATGCCATCATAATTATATCATGAAACTCATATTGAGGAACTTGGTTCATTTGACATTGAAGGGTCCACATGTTTTGTTGAAATTTGAGAATATTGACTTGTCAGCACCTACCTGGGGTGCCTCACATTCAGTCACGTCACAGAGGGAGAAGGAACCGTTAACTTTCTCCTTTGCTGATTTAAGTCAAACAGGGTCAAAATCATGGTTCTTGTTGTAGTTGTTCTGATTGTGGTGTCATGTGTCTGTGTTTACTTTATTATTTTTCTAATCCTTTTCTTTTCCTTGCTCTTATTGTTTCAATTTCTCACTAGTCACTGCTTTCATGTGAAGATAAAAATGAATTATTGCGACTTTTGTGCCAAGCCATCAACATAATTATAGAACAATAACAGATAAACAGGCCAATTGTAACAAATTTTCGTTCTTTAACTCTTCCTATTTCTGATGTTCTTTCAGTTTTCTTCTTTTCTCTCATTGCCTTTATTTCTTTATTTTCTTCTCTTTCTTTTACTTGATCTTCTTTTTTTTTCCTTCTCCTCCTCTGCGAGTTTTTCTCCTTTACATTCTGATTATCCGTGTTCTTACTTTCTCTTCCTTCTTCTTCTTCTTCCCATCCTTCTCCTTTTGTTTTTCCTTCATTATTTTTCTTATCCTTTTCTTTTCCTTATTCTTATTGTTTCAATTTCTCACTAGTTTCCATGTGTGTCTATCTCCTGCTAGATTATTTAATGCTGTTATGACTTTTCTTGATTCTTGATCCATATTATAATCAAAATATTATATCCTGCCTCTTCATTTGGCCTTATATAACTTAATAAGTGATTGCCATCAATATTTTCCACACCCTTTTTTTGCACTTCCTTCATGCTATCACTGTAGGTTTATTATATCATTTATAGTTCCTCACCATCACAATCACAATAGTAATAGACCTGGCTTGTATCTGTAAACTGCCCATTTGAGATTTAGATACTATTGCTGCTACTAGTAGGTGTATTTTATATCCGATTACAGATTTAATTTGGATCTTGAAAATGTTTCTTTTGAAGTCTTTCCTTTCACTGTTTAGAACGGTATGTATTTGTTTTGAGGTGGGTGGTTGCAGATGTAATTTAAATCTTGAAAATATTTCTTTTGAAGACACTGTGTGTTATGGTATGTATTTGTTGTTGAGATGGGTGGTTGCAGATGTAATTTAGATCTTGAAAATATTTCTTTTGAAGACACTGTGTGTTATGGTATGTATTTGTTGTTGAGGTGGGTGGTTGCAGATGTAATTTAGATCTTGAAAATATTTCTTTTGAAGACACTGTGTGTTATGGTATGTATTTGTTGTTGAGATGGGTGGTTGCAGATGTAATTTAGATCTTGAGATGTAATTTAGATCTTGAAAATATTTCTTTTTTGTTCAGCCTGATTACGTACTGCTTATGGTGGATTGGGTAAATTCCAATTAAACAAACAACTCTGTTTAGAAATGCTATGCATATTTACCTGAATAGGCATAAGCTGAAACTGAAAGGTGATGATCATGATGCATTTAATTTTACCATTCACAATTCAATGACACACACATACTTAACATATATGTCACTTATGGGTGACAATGCATTCAAGGTGAGATTTTGTTTTTGTTTTTTGTTGTTTTTGTGTTAATTTTTAAAAATTTAGTCTACATTGGATTTGATATCATGTACATAAAGAAATTTGACAATGATTATATAGGAAGACATGTTTACCATGACACAGGACACAATTTTCAATCTGTTGACAATCAAAATGTGTCCATCTTAAAAAAGGATTATTATCTTTGAATAAACGTATTGTTTGATTTGATTTCAGGGCTAGATTTCTCTAACACGGAATCAGAAAGTACAAAGGTTAAATTTCCACCTAGGGCCCGCCTCCTTTGGCATTTTCTTAATGTTCTTGATTGGGTACGCCCCAGCGTCGGGCTTTGCTG
>JAXRKP010001124.1:40000-42500 GCA_037039925.1 Doris montereyensis | reverse complement strand
TTCATCTTCATTTTGATTCTCAACGGTTTTAGAATCCTGCAGTGTATTGAAGTATTTGAAGGCGTTGAAAAGCTGGCTGATTTGTGACCCGTATGCAAAGTCCTTATTTACCGAATCAGCTCTTGGCTGAGTTTGCATTGTATGTACATATTGTAACAGCTGACTTAGTTGACCCAGGCCGTTGCTGTTTTCATCAACATTGTTACTGATGACATTTTAGTAGTCTTAAACCTATCGAATTGTTTTTCTAGAAAGGCGCTCCATGTATCAATAATTTCATTGACCTGATTTCGAGACAATTCATCAATAGCATCTTTTGCAGTTATTTTTGAATCACCACTGATATACTTTGGGGAGCACGAATGTTGTAAGATCCCTTTTACGTCTTATTTTAGCCGTGCCATCTCTTGCACCACTTTGTGTCTGAACATTGTCTACAAAAAGCGTTTTAGATATTGAGTTATTATCACTGGCCTTGGGTATTTTTCTTTCATTCAATCTGTCCATTGAGTCGCCGTTCCGTATGTCGTGATATGTAGATGGCACACTTCTAGACTCCACATTTATATCATTTACAAGTCCTAAAAACAAGGGAAACTTTTCTAAGGTATTCACATACACATTTTTCTTTTCGTGTGTTTGGAAAGATCTCTGACGAACTGCTGGACTCGCTATCTTAGCATTTTGTAACATAGTTTCTTTCTCTATGGCCTTGTGATTAATAGCCGGTGGTGCTTTAATCAAGTTTAAAACGCCTGCTGTACTAGTTGCAGTTGAAAGGTCAACGCCTTGTGTTTTCATGTCAGTAAATAACTGAGGATCCCTTGACTCTTTATTAACCGTTGATTGTAAAGATTCCATCTGAACGTTATTTAAAAGGTCAAAGTTAATATTTTCCATTACTCGTTTAGTAGTTGGTGATGTCTGATTTACGTTTGTGGGGAAGCTCTTGGCGGTGAGCAGGAAGTGGCTCCACCACTTAGGGATAGATGATTTATCATCAAGAAGCCAATATTTCGAAGACAGTGACCTCCCTTGAATCGTTGGTGGGTTTTTATGACTTTTTCCGTTTCTAAGCCCATCTTCGGGTGTGGGTTCCACTGGCGTCTCGTTTCCAGTTGGCGTCCAATAAACATCGTCATTTGTCGATACCTTACTTCCAACTTTGTTCACTATGGGATTCTTCTGGCTTGAAAGTGTCATAGATCTGCCAACTCTACCGTTGCAATTAGTCAAACATCTAGTCGTACCATTTATCACAGAATGTCCGCCATGTACTTTTAAACTATTAATGTTTTCTAACTCATTTTCGATCTTTGACAGGTCAGTTGATGTTTTCGAAATAAGACTATCGATGAGGATACTTCCCATAGACTGCTTTTGTTGTGTTGACGGAATTTCAACGTTTTTGCTCTGATTAATATTGGTCAACTCATGACTGGTTTTATCCCTGTTTCGCTGTTCTTTGGGGAAAATGTTTTTGTTGTTGTTGTTGTTGTTCTTGTTGTAATGCCCGTCACAATCAATATAATTCACGCTGCAGTTTATCCGCTTCATGTTGATGAGATATTTTTGTCTTCGTTCAAATATTACCTTATCAAGCAAGGCTAAGTCCCAAAGGTTTCCACAAGAGGCATCCAAGAGAGGATCACATCGATGTCCTTGAAATGCAGTGTTGGATAAGGACTGCATATTGTTACCAGTGCTTGCCAGTCTCACAGATGAACGATTCGCTTTACTCCGTTTGTCCATGTATTTCAATTGAACTGATTTCGCCAAATCCCCTTTGAGATTTGTGGATTGAGTAGTTTGGTAGGATGTCATAGGATTTTTGACAAGTGAATTTACCTTTAAAGGACGACCATTTTTATTACCAATTTGGTTTTCATTTCCGCCGTCTTCTTTCGGATGGATACTTTTGTTTGCGCTATCAGCTATATGCAGGGGGTTTAAACAGTTGTGCAGGAATGAAGTGGTGGCTGCCAGTCGTCTTTTTCCAAAGCCACCTGGGCAAACCTCGTGTTGAAATTCCAATAGTTTTGATTTGTTGGCGGACGTAGAAATGAAAAAGGAAACTGTGTTTTCATGAAGAAAGATAAAGGGTAGTACCTTTGGCGTCTACTACGTGTCCCAGATGGATGATAATATCTGCCACCACGAAATTTCGCACGCTTTTCTTTGTCTTCTTCCTTCGACAAACCGTTGGTAACTTTTGCCGTACTCACACCATGAGCAGCTGGTCTTCCTAACGAATAAATGCTACTATTACCAGAAACTTGTAATAATTCTTCCTTGATCCTTTCAATTTGGAGTTTATAATCCATGCCGCCTGTGCTGTTTCCCAAAAGGACATCCAGAAGGGTGTCAGTGACATTCCTTATGGCCTTCTGTGATTTATTAAGAAATTGGTCTGCGCTATCTATCATAAATTCTTCTTTTCCAGTGAGACGAGCTACACTGTTCTCTCTGTTTGCCTTTCTCAACGATGCAATGTTCTCAA
>JAXRKP010001124.1:0-27500 GCA_037039925.1 Doris montereyensis | reverse complement strand
CAATGTAGGTTTATCTATAAAGACTTAACCTTGCCCTTAATATGTTATTAACACCCCTCCTTCCTTTTCCTCCTCATCTTGGTAATATAACTGTGACGCCTTGTGCTGCAAGCTGGCGGTGAACACTTGTCTACATCAGAATCCGTTCCTCCAACTTAGTGTTTCTCTTTTTGTTACAGCATGATGGATTCCTCATCATTTCCCCCTGTCCTATTCGCTTTCTTGGCGACATGATGATTTTCCTGATTACACGCTTATCACATTGCCTATTTGGGATCAGGATTGATGACCCCAGCTACTGATTTGATTTGATTTGATTTGATTTTTGATTTACCCACATACAGTACTAAGGTGATCTCAATGGTTTTTTGGTAGGATTTTCTTCATTTTGCACGGAGTGCTATGTAAACAGCCAAGAGATTTTTAACGTGCACATAGTGTTGTGATCTGAACACGAGATCTCCTTTTCATCGTCCGTTTCCGATGGAACTAGATGTCGATCCACTTACCTGGACCAGGGGGGGGGGGGGTAGATTTTACTCGAAAAAATTCCAAAAAAATGTCAACCGTTGGAGGGGCTCGAACCCACCATATTTTGGTTGAGAGACCGACACATTGCCTCTGGACTACCGAGTCCCTGCTATTAACTGTTTCAATGGGGTTTTGTTTTTCTTTTTTTGTTTTTGTTGTTTTTGTTTTTTTTCTTTTTTTTTGGGGGGGCCTCATGATTTCGAGGTTGTTTTAGTGTTTTTTAGCACGATGGTTTCGTCTTGGGACTCAATCTAGTATCACGTTTTGAATGGCACAGTTGCTTTTTCTTTTATCGACTCATTATCGTATTGCTTGATTGTTTCCTGCCTGAACACTCTGAATAAAGTTTCTGGTAATGCATTAGTGAGGCAATGGTGTCATGTCGAATGTAATTGTTGAAAATACTTTCTCCACGACCATGATTTGGCTGTCTTCTTTCATTATTTTTTCCTTTGGCATTCTTTATTTGTCGCATTGGGCATACTTTGGTCTTTCTCGTGCTCTTCACCCATGCCCCCCCCCAAGAACAGCTTTTGATTTCCTTGATAGTTTTCTTGAAGTCTTTGTCCAAACTCTTCCCATTGTTCTTGTTTTGCTTTCCTCATTTCCTCTTTGGCATAGTTCTTTTTTATTCCCGTATTCTCTCCTATCCTCTGGTCTCTTTGTTTGCAAGTATTTCTTCCAGGCATCCTTCTTTTCTTTGATCTTAGTTTTGCCATTCTCATTCCACCATGCTGTTCTTTTCCTATCTCCTTTAATTTGTTTGCTACCACAAACCTCTTCAGTACAACTGAGTGTGTTTCTTTATACATTTGTCACTTTTCTTCTATTGTGCTATCATTCAGATCCATCTGCCTTTCACTGATAAATCTTTTTATCCTAGATTGGTATGTCTGTTTTACTATTGGTTTATTTAGTTTCCTCTATTTTGAAAAGTTTAGAAACTTTCTTCTATTTCCTTTTCTGTATGTTTTCTTCAGTCAGTAATCTCATTTTGGCAATCACTAACGTGATCACTAAATATTTCTGCTCCTCGTAGTCTATCATTGATTTTTCACGCCTGTCTTCATTTACTCTTGTATATTTGTGTATATCTTTATGAGGAAAAAAGGTGTTGGCTATTTTCATGTTATTCTTTGGGCAAAAATCTATTACTCTCTCTCCATTTGGAGAAGTTGTTGTCTCTCCTTCTTTACCTATTCCTCCTCCTGACGTTTCTATATTGTTGCCTAATCTAGCGTTCAAATCTTCAAAAACCATTAGTTCCTATTTGTGTTTAAGATTCCTTGCAGCTATTTGTAAATCGTTTTTGAAGATATCTTTTTTCTTCTTTTAGTGGCGTCTTCGCTTGGTCCATAAGCGATTAATAATTTAATTTCTCTTCCTTTTGGTTTAATATTTACCACTAGTAGCCACTGTCATATTTCAATGATAACATACTACAACACGCAGGCAACTTCTTGTACCTTGGTTTGTGTGTCATGTCTTTTAAGAAAGACATAAGTGTCAGAAGGGCAAAATCATGGACAGCTTTTCATAAACTAGACAGTTGTTTTTCAAGCCTAAAACAGATCCTTTGTCAGAGATATGATTGCTTACCTGAATGGTGGACTACTTTGACACAGACGTGATTGCTTACCTGCATGATGAACTACTTTTCAGAGATGTGATTGCTTACATGAATGATGGACTACTTTGTCACAGATGTGATTGCTTTCCTGATAGACTACTTTGTCAGAATTGCTTACCTGAATTATGGAGTACTTTGTCAGAAATATGATTGTTTACCTGAATGATTGACTATTTTGTCACAGATGTGATTGCTTACCTGAATGATAAACTACTTTGTCACAGATGTGATTGCTTACCTGAATGATGGACTACTTTGTCACAGATGTGATTGCTTACCTGAATGATGGACTACTTTGTCACAGATGTGATTGCTTACCTGAATGATGGACTACTTTGTCACAGATGTGATTGCTTACCTGAATGATGGACTACTTTGTCACAGATGTGATTGCTTACCTGAATGATGGACTACTTTGTCACAGATGTGTTTGCTTACCTGAATTATGGACTTCTTTGTCAGAGATGTGTTTGCTTACCTGAATGATGGACTACTTTGTCAGAGATGTGTTTGCTTACCTGAATGATTGACTACTTTGTCAGATATGTGTTTGCTTACCTGAATGATGGACTACCTTGTCAGAGATGTGATTGCTTACCTGAATGATGGACTACTTTGACACATATGTGTTTACTTACCTGAATGATGGTTACTTTGTCACAAATGTGTTTGCTTACCTCAATGATGGACTTCTTTGTCACATATGTGTTTGCTTACCTGAATAATGGACTATTTTGTCAGAGATGTGTTTGCTTACCTGAATAATGGACTTCTTTGTCAGATATGTGTTTGCTTACCTGAATGATGGACTACTTTGTCAGAGATGTGATTGCCTCCTCAATAGCAGACTACTTTGTCAGAGGTGTGATTGCTTCCTCAATAGCAGACTACTTTGTCAGATATGTGATTGCATCCTCAATAGCACTCTACTTTGTCAAATATGTGATTGCTTCCTCAATAGCAGACTACTTTGTCAGAGGTGTGATTGCCTCCTCAATAGCAGACTACTTTGTCAGATATGTGATTGCCTCCTCAATAGCACTCTACTTTGTCAAATATGTGATTGCTTCCTAAATAGCAGACTACTTTGTCAGAGGTGTGATTGCTTCCTCAATAGCAGACTACTTTGTCAGAGATGTTATTGTTTCCTCAATAGCAGGCTACTTTGTCAGAGATGTGATTGCTTCCTCAATAGCAGACTACTTTGTCAGAGGTGTGATTGCTCTGTTCTCAATGACAGACTACTTTGTCAGAGATGTTATTGCTTTCCTAAATGACAGACTACTTTGTCAGAGATGTTATTGCTTTCCTAAATGACAGACTACTTTGTCAGAGATGTTATTGCTGTTCTCAATGACAGACTACTTTGTCAGAGATTTTATTGCTTCCTCAATGACAGACTACTTTGTCAGAGCGTTATAGCTTTTTTCAATGACAGTGTCAGAGGCGTTATATCTTTTCTCAATGACAGATTACTTTGTCAGAGACGTTATAGCTTTCTCTCAATGACAGACTACTTTGTCAGAGGCGTGATTAATGTTCCCAATGACAAGACATCCTTTATTAGAATAGATGTATTGGGGTAGCCATAGTCACAGTGCCGTTCTAAAACTAGTGTTATGGTTTCATAAGACTTTTATTGAAATTTGACAAAGCTAATAGTCATATCGAATTAAAATTTTGATTTGATTTGACATAAAGCAATTTTATTTGATACAAGTTACATCACTATAAACCCATTATTTAGTGAATGGCGGGCACATTGGCTTACTTTGTCTAGGAAGAAAACCGGTCATTCAAGGATTGCAGCAGCCTCGTGGTAATTTAAATCACCTCGTGAGTCAATTCTATGTCTATCGCAAAGAAAAGAAAGACGTCATCATCTTTAAACTTACTGCGCCAACAAAAATTCTCAATCATCAGGAGTCATAAACGAGAAAATCAGAGCTGATCGGTTTGACAACAATTGTGTAACAAGGATTTGAAACCGTTACTTTTTTGGAATGGCCTTTAATAAATATGATCTAACGCAGTTTACATTGAAATAGTTATGCACGTGTGTGTGTCGTATGGGTGTGTGTGTGTGTGTGTGTATGTGTTTATGTGTGTGC
Source organism: Doris montereyensis (assembly GCA_037039925.1). NCBI lineage: Eukaryota > Metazoa > Mollusca > Gastropoda > Nudibranchia > Dorididae > Doris > Doris montereyensis. The sequence goes on along the minus strand of JAXRKP010001124.1, from coordinate 23,228 downwards.
ATGTGCTTAGTAATGTGAGAAAACTAGCTGTAGACATTGTGAATATGGAATTGTCTTGTAATGTGTGTACAGGGGTGCGTGAATGTTACTTTTTTTCAAATGCACCCATATGTAATGCTGTAAGTTGTTTGGGGGAATGTTACAGAGAGTTCAAGGCTGTTTTGTATTGTTATGGGGGGAGTTCTGCACATTTAATGTTCCTTTGTTTAGGTTTAGTAATGTGTATCTTTCTACAGTTTGCCTGTCCTGACATTTTCTGTTTTCCTTCCGTGAAAGTAATGTGTGTTTCTGGGATTTAATGCCTCTTTTTAATATTCTGTCTTGTAATTCTTCCAGGTCTGCCTTTGTTCTTTTACTTTGAGTTTCTGTGTACTGATTTAGCTATTCTATTGTCATTCATCTCTGTTTACATGCCCAAACCGCTTCAGTGATTTAATGTGAGAGTGTTACAGATCTATAAATATCTTGCCATAATGTTTGACAAGAAGCTAGAAATTTGTGTGTGCCCAATGTTGTGAACAGGCGGAGTGCAATCAAGTTAATGTGTGTATGTTGAATTGAATCATATTTTAATTGGCTGTCTTGTGGGATTTTCATTGTGTGGATTGTGTGTTTGTCTTTGTGGCTGTGTTGATTTGAATGAATGATTTGAATTGAATTGATTTGTTTGAATTTGATTTGAAATTGAATCTGTTTGAATTGAATTGATTTGAATTGAATTGATGTGTGTTGAATTGATTTGAATTGAATTGATTTGAATTGAATTGATTTGAATTGAATTGAATTTGAATTATTTGACTCAGATGTTTGTGAATTGAATCTCATGTGTCCGTGTGCAATCTAAATTTACTTTTAATGTCATGTGTGTCCGTGTGTAATTAATGTGTGTGTGTGTGCATATAAGTTAATGTGTGTACTTTGTCTTTAATAAACCATATGTTAATGTGTGTGTGTGTGTTTGTGTGTGGGGTCCGTGCATATAAGTTAATGTGTGTGTAATGTGTCTTAATCCGTTGAATATAAGTTAATGTGTGTGTGTGTTTGTGTAATGTCCGTGCATATAAGTTAAATGTTTGTGTGTTTAAGTCTGATTTGTTTGCTGCATAATGTCTAATGTGTGTGTGTGTGTGTTTGTGTGTGTTACTGTGCATATAAGTTAATGTGTGTGTGTGTGTTTGTGTGTGGTGGGCTGTGCATATAAGTAATGTGTGTATGTGTGTTGTGTCATGTGGGGTCGTGCATATGTTAATGTGTGTTGTGTGTTTCTTTAAGGCTGTCTGCATATAAGTTAATGTGTGTGTGTGTGTTTTGTGTGGGTGTGGTCCGTGCATTAAGTCTAATGTGTGTGTGTGTGTGTGGGGGTAGTGCATATAAGTTAATGTGTGTGTGTGTTGTATTGTGTGTGAACAGTTGCCGTATAAGTTAATGTGTGGCTGTGTGTGTGTGGGGTCCGTGCATATAAGTTAATGTGTGTGTGTGTGTGGTGGTGCATGCATATAAGTTAATGGTGCTGTGTGTAAGTTAATGTGTGTGAACAGGGTCCGTGCATATAAGTTAATGTGTGTGTGTGTGGGTGGTGTGTTAATGTGTGTGGTTCCCGTGCATATAAGTTAATGTGTGTGTGTGTGTGTGGGTCCGTGCATATAAGTTAATGTGTGTGTGTGTGGGGGGGGGTCCATGCATATAGTTAATGTGTGTGTGTGTGTGTGGGAGGGCTGTGCATATAAGTTAATGTGTGTGTGTGTGGGGGGGGGTCCGTGCATATATGTTAATGTGTGTGTGTGTGTGTGTTGGGGAGTCCGTAATATATGTTAATGTGTGTGTGTGTGTGGGGGGGGGGTGAACGTGCATATAAGTTAATGTGTGCGTGTGTGTGTGGTGTGGGGAGGGGGTGCGTGCATATAAGTTCATGTGTGTGTGTGTGTGTGTGGGGGGGGAGGAGAGTGCGTGCATATAAGTTAATGTGTGTGTGTGTGTGGGGGAGTCCGTGCATATAATTTAATGTGTGTGTGTGTGTGTTATATGGGGTCCGTGCATATAAGTTAATGTGTGTGTGTGTGTGTGTGGGGAACATCCGTGCATATAATTTAATGTGTGTGTGTGTGTGTGTGTGGGGTCCCTGCATATAAGTTAATGTGTGTCAATCTGTGTATGTGTGTGTGGGGGCGCACGTTGCATATAATTTAATGTGTGTGTGTATGTGCGCTGGGGGGGTCTAACATATAAGTTAATGTGTGTGTGTGTGGGTCCGTGCATATAAGTTAATGTGTGTGTGTGTGTGTGTGGGGTCCGTGCATATAATTTAATGTGTGTGTGTGTGTGTGTGTGTGGGTGCGTGCATATAAGTTAATGTGTGTGTGTGTGTGTGTGTTAATGTGTGTGTGGGGTCCGTGCATATAAGTTAATGTGTGTGTGTGTGTGTGTGTGGGGGGTCCGTGCATATAAGTTAATGTGTGTGTGTGTGTGTGGGGGTCCGTGCATATAAGTTAATGTGTTGTGTGAATGTGTGAACTTCCGTGCATATAAGTTAATGTGTGTGTGTGGGGCCGTAAGTAAGTTTGTGTGTGAACAGGCGCCGTGCATATAAGTTAATGTGTGTGTGTGTGTGTGGGGTGCCGTGCATATAAGTTAATGTGTGTGTGTGTGTGGGGGTGTGAACAGTCCCTGTGTATAAGTTAATGTGTGTGTGTGTGTGTGTGTGGGCGCCGTGCATATAAGTTAATGTGTGTGTGTGTGCTGTAAGTGTAGGGTGTGTGCATATAAGTTAATGTGTGTGTGTGTTGTGTGTGTTTCCGTGCATATAAGTTAATGTGTGTGTGGGGTTGTTTGTGTGTGGGGGGGTTAATGTTGTGTGGGTCCTGTGCATATCCGTGTGCTAAAAGTTTGTGTCTTCTGTGTGAACTGTCTTCCGTATATAAGTTAATGTGTGTCTAACTGTGTGGGTCCTGTCTTCCGTGCTATATAAGTTAATGTGTGTTGTGTGTGTGTGTGTACATCCGTGCATATAAGTTAATGTTGTGTGTCTGTGTGAGTGGTGTGTCCGTGCATATAAGTTAATGTTGTGTGTGAACAGTCGCCGGGGGTCCCTTAATGTGTGTTAATGCCGTGTGTGTTAATGTGTGTTGAGTCGTGTGCATTCTAATCAAGTTAATGTGTGTGTGTGTGAACAGGGTCTCCGTGCATATAAGTTAATGTGTTGTGTGTGTAGTGTTAAATAGGGTCCGTGCATATAAGTTAATGTGTGTGTGTGTGTGGTGTCTTGAACAGTGCATATAAGTTAATGTGTGTGTGTGTGTGCTTATTTTCCGTGCATAAGTTAATCCATGTGACGTGTGTGTGTGTGGGGTCCGTGGAAGGAAATTAATGTCAAGTGCGTGTAAGTGTTAATGTATGTTGACTGTGCAATAAGTAAACAAAACTAATGTGTGTGAACAGGCGCTGTGAGTGTTAATGTGTGAGATCCAACTTCCATATAAGTTAATGTTGTGTGTGTGTGTGTGTGAGGGGGCCTGCATATAAGTTAATGTGTGTGAACATCTCTATAAGTTAATGTGTTGCTCCTCTTATAGCTTAATTAATGTGTGTGTGTTTAGGCGCCGTGGCATGATATAAGTTAATGTCTGTGTGTGTGTGAGGTGGTTCGGCGCATATAAGTTAATGTGTGTGTGTGTGTGACCCAGGCAAGAAAATATAAATTAATGTGTGTGTTTGTGGGGATCCGTGCAATGTGTTAATATGTCTAAAACATGTGTGTGAGGGTCCGTGCATATAAGTTAATGTGTGTGTGGAGACAATATAAGTTAATGTGTGTGTCTGTGTGTGTGAGTGTGTTAGTGTATATAAGTTAATGTGTGTGTGTGTGTGAATGTCTAGGGTCCGTGCATATAAGTTAATGTGTGTGTGAACAGTCATGTCCGTGTGTATTGTTAATGGTGTGTGTGAAGGATATAAGTTAATGTGTGTGTGTGTGGGGGGGGGGGTCCGTGCATAATAAGTTAATGTGTGTGATCTTGTGGTTTGTGAAAGTTTAGTGTATATAAGTTAATGTAGTAGTGTCTTTCCTTTCATGTGTTTGGGGGAGAATGATATAAGTTAATGTATGTGTGTCTGTGTGTCTGTCCTTGCATATAAGTTAATGTGTGTGTGTCTGAGCACGGCTCTTTAAATAAGTTAATGTGTGTGTGTTGTGTGGGGGGTTTGTGGGTATAAGTTGCATATAAATTGTTGTGTGTGTGTGTGTGTGTGTGGTCCCGTGTCATATAATTAAAGTGTATCATGTGTGCGGGGGTGTTGCCACTATTTGCAATAAGTTAATACTGTGTTCGTATGAGTTGTGTTCCCTAAGTTAATGTGATGTCTCTGTCAAATGAGTCCGTGCTGCATATAAATGTTTGTTAATGTGTGTGTGTTGTGGGGTCCGTCATATAAGTTAATGTGTGTTCCCCTGCTTGTCCTGTACTTTTGGGGGGGGTGCAAAGCATATAAGTTAAAGTGTGTGGGGAAAAAATCTATTCTCTCATTTCTGGGGTGTGTCCATATCCCAATGTGTGTGTGTGTGAGGGATCCGTGCATATAAGTTAATGTGTGTGTGTGTGTGTGTGTGGAGGCCACCGTCTCATATAAGTTAATGTGTGTGTGTGTGTGTGTGGGGGGTGCAAAACATATAAGTTAATGTGTGAGTGTGTGTGGGAGGAGGGGTGTATATATGTTATGTGTGTGTTTTTTGTGGGACGTTCAACATATCTGTCTATATGTGTGTGTGTGTGTGAAAATCAGTGCATATATGTCTATGTGTGTGTGTGTGTGTGGGGTGTGCATATATGTCTATATCTGTGTGTGTGAGATGCGTGCATATAACCCTCTATGTGTGTGTTTTTGTGGGGTGTATGCATATAAGTCTATGTGTGTGTGTGTGTGTCTGTGGGGTACGTGCATATAAGTCTATATGTGTGTGTGTGTGTGTGTGGTGGGTGCGTGCATATAAGTCCTATATGGGTGTGTGTGTGGGGTGCGTGCATATAAGTTCTATGTGTGTGTGTGTGTGCTGTTTGCATATAAGTCTGTGTGTGTGTGTGTGGTGCGTGCATATAAGTCTATATGTGTGTGTGTGTGTGTGTGTGTGTATCTGTGTATATATAGTCTATATGGGTGTGTCCATGGAGGGGGTCCGTGTATAAGTCTTGTGTGTGTGGGGGAGGGGGTGCAGCATATAAGTCTAATGTGTGTGTGTGTGTGTGTGTGTGGGGTGCGTGCATATATGTCATATGTGTGTGTGTGTGTGTGTGGTGTGCATGCATATAAGTCTATATGTGTGTGTGTGTGTGTACGACACTCGTCCAAAATATAATTTATATGTGTTTGTGTGTGTGTGTGTGAAATCCCCTGCATATAAGTCTATATGTAAAACAAACAACCTATCATCATGAAAGTGGAGTCTTCATATAGTCTATATGTGAGTGTGTGTGGAGTGCGTGCATATAAGTCTATATGTGTGTTTGTGTGGGAGTGTATGCATAATTCTATATGTGTGTGTGTTTGGGATTATGTGCATATAATCTCCATATGTGTGTTGTCTGGATCTTAACATATTTATATATGTGTGTGTAAACTGAGTGCGTGCATATAACAACTATATGTGTGTCCTGTCGATGCCAAATTTGTAAGTCAATATGTGTGTGTGGGGGTGTAACATATGATGTCTACAGTGTGTGTATCCAAACAGGAATGGGTGCGTGGATATAAGTCTTATGTGTGTAAATGTTGTGTGTGTGGGGGTGCCTGCATATAATCTAATGTGTGTTGTGCCATGAGGACAAAAAGGTATCAATATATGTCAATGTTTGTGTAAAATGAGTCCATATCTTAATCTGTGTAACTATGGGGTTTTTGTCCAGGTGTGCAAATATGTGTTCGTGTATGATATGTAAATAACAATGTGTGTCTGTTGTGGGTGTGTGTCACCCACGTTTAATAATATCACATAATAGTATGTCCTCAGTTCTGAATGCATATTTTTATCCAGTTGATTTACGATGCGGTCACATCTGGATCATTGTATTTATTTCTTTGTCAAAGACTTTATTTAGCTTTCTTTAGGGTTTCTTCTTTTATCCTCATCTTCTTCATAGGTATGGGGGTGGGGTGGATAAACTAGATCTTTGATATGCTCCCTCGACTAGAAAACAGGGCAGATAATTGAGAGGAGAGGACCTACTATTTCACGTGTGTGATGTGTAAACAGGGTGCGTAGTTTTTCGTGTGTCTATTTTCATATAGTATGACATTCTTTCGATAAGGAACATAATTACAGCTTGAACCAACACATGTAGCATGTAAAGTATACAAGAATCTTCTCTTACAATTACTAATCCACCATTCTAAATGTAGTAACAAGACAACTGCCTGTTACCCCTTCCCTCCACCAAAGTGCATGACCATCACATAGTAGCATGAAAGCGTTATACATCTGACCTTCTTTATTCACGATAAATCTTTGCTTTAGAATCACTCTCATCTTTTAAATTCCTCTTATGTTTTTACCATATTACATTTTATAATTATCATTGTTTCCTAGTTTCATCTGATATACATCTTTCCTTTCTTATTATACCCATTATTATTATTATCCACTATTTATCCATAACCATCACATTATTATTATGTTATTATCAGCTAATATTATTATTATCAGTATTATTATTATTATTAATTATTATTATAACTCATTTTTTACATGGACCACTACAGCCATGACCATCACATGTTATTAAGCGATATACAATTATTATTCTTATTATTATTATTATAACGATACTATGGTAGGAACCATTATTATTAGATACAGCTATTATGACCATTATTATGTATGTAGTATGTAGACCCAACATAATTTTCTTTTATTATTTTATAATTAACCTTTAAAATCAAAACATTATTTGAATTGATTGAAAATAGTTGCTTGCCTGCGATTTGAATATCTTTATTGTCAATAGGATTTTATTCAGTCATTAGAACACCATACAAAATCAAAAGAAAGCTCGTTTACCTCAGTATCACCACCAATTATATTAGGTTTATACGAACAGAAGATGTTTATTATTAGTTGTATTCCTTATTGACATGGTGACCCCATCATTATCTGACAATAGTTCACTTTTTGTATATTTTATTATTTATATTCATTATTATCATTTTCTCGTATTTACTATGTTGTGTTTGTTATTACTCATTATAATGGGTGTATGTGTGCATTTCAAGTCATTCTCTCATTTGGATGACTATTATTGGCTAATTTCCAAGATCATTATCTCCTTATCACAATTCTCTTTCTATATTAGATCTAAATTCGCTTTTCGTCAAGAATGGAGATTTTATTTTATAGTCTTGATAGCTCCAATTCAAACATCTTCCGTCGTGAGAAATACATATAAACAGCACATATGGAGTTAGGGATCACACATCTTCCGTCGTTTGACAAATTATGTGTCGTGACAATTATACTGTAAACAGCACATATGGAGTTAGAGATCACATTACTTCTGACTGACAAATACATCTAAACAGCACACACGGAGTTAGATTGTTACACTACTTCTGTCGTGACAAATAGATATCTAAACATCACAAGGAGTTAGGGATTCTTTCACTATTTCCGTCGTGACAAATATCTGATTCACATATGGAGTTAGGGATCATACATCTTCCGTCGTGACAAATAGTCTAAACATCACATATGGAGTTCAATCTTCCGTCGTGACAAATACATGTAAACATCACATATGGAGTTAGGGATCACACTACTTCGTCGTGACAAATACATCTAAACATCACAACTTCCGTCGTTTCAAATACATCTAAACATCACATATGGAGTTAGGGATCACGCATCTTCCGTCTTCAAATACACATATAAACATCACACATGGAGTTAGGGATTACAACATTTGTCCCCTGAACAGATCAAAATAAAGTCGATTATATTGGATAGGATTATTATCCACTCTTAGTAAATCTAAAGGGACCAATAACATTCTTTAAAAAACGAGCAGCTAAGGTAATCAAAGGTTCAAAAACATGAAAACAGCTCATGGACATTAACGCATTAAAGTATCTGAGATACGTTCAGTGCATTTACATGATAACGTTTTATTGCTAGTCAATAATTATGCGGAACGCAATAAAACAATGATAGAAGTAATCAATTCAAAGGCTGAATCGCCAAGTCATTACAAGATCATCTCTATTATCTGTTACAATAGATCTTAGAAGTAGAATATAATAACTTTAGGAGCTATCCATCCTCTAGGAACTCGCCTAGCTTTCACATGCTTTCGATGATGTCATGTATCTAGGCTTTTCATGGAGGGAAAATAAGTAGGGGAAATACCTCTATGCAGCTCGGATCATTTGACAGGTACAAGATACTCTATATTTATATGACAACTCCAGATTCCATCTAGTCTCTTCTCCAATTCCTATTGACAGTAGTCGACGTGTTCTACCAGTCTCCTAATACTGCTAATCTTTTGGCTAAACTCATACCAAGATAAAACCTAGTTAGACAAACTCGCCACGATTTAAACATCGTCCTTGTAAAATAACAGCGAGGACGAATGAGTGATTACAACAAAAAAAATCAACGACGACAGGAGGACAGAAATGCTGAAGATTAAGATGATGATATTGACGACAGATGATTATCTTTCGCAAATCTTGTTTAAATTTCCTGTTCTCTGAAGATAGACTCAGACGTCATACACGGCTTAGGGATCCATTCAAAATGTGGCTAATCTCACGACAAGTAAATGGACAGATGGTTGAATGCCTCTAATGACTGAGTAGTATCCCAAACCAGGATTTCCCCCATGTTAATATTATTAGTGTGCAAACAACACTGCTAGTAATGATATTCTGGTAGAAGAAATATTCTAGCTGCCACTTTTCTACTGCTTAAATGATGGAACTGATGATGGTAATGATGATGATGATGATAAAGATGACAAACATTTTGTGTATTTCTATGCCTTGCCACAGATGGCAAGTTGATATCACTGTTTTGTGAGAAGTGGAAATTTAGAAGGAATTCTAGTAGTATTACAACTATACTATTCTGTAACATAAACTATTACTCCATTTTTAGTAAATATTTTATTATGTAAAAAAAACAGCACTCTATTATTATATATTATTATATAATTATGTTTGATTATTATCATTATTATATATATCCATATATGCTAACATTTTATTTGTATAGTATAAATCATATATATATTATTATTATTATATATTATATATATTATTGCTATAAAGTATCATTCTGCTCTTTCTCCCTATCTAAAATGTTCTTGACTCAATTTAATTATCACTCATTCAGCTATCAAATAAAGTCAATAAATATTAATCAAACAGCTTCGCTATTTATTTAACTTACTATCGATTATCTAGACCGACAAAATGTAATTAGTAATATGGTAATTGGTATGGTATTATCTGGTAGTAAATGCAACAGGGTAAGAGGTAGGGTTAAGGACTGTGGGGTTGGTGGGTGGGAGGTAGTGGGTTGGTAGCGTTAGTAGAATAGTGTAGTAGTGTTTCAGTAGTTTTCAGTAGTTATATCATTACCTTCGCTGTGAACATGCCCCTATTTCCTGTTAATTTATCATCTTCAGAACTTTTTTAAACTGGTTGCTGTTGTGGGATGCATTATGCTTTGGATGCAAATGCTGCTATTTGCTGCAAATAATGCTGCTGCTATGCTGTGATGCTGCTGCTATGCTGCTGGAACATTGAGACTTGCTGCTGCTGCTGCTGCTGCTGCTGCTGCTGCTGCTGCTGCTGCTGCTGCTGCTGCTGCTGCTGCTGCTGCTGCTGCTGCTGCTGCTGCTGCTGCTGCTGCTGCTGCTGCTGCTGCTGCTGCTGCTGCTGCTGCTGCTGCTGCTGCTGCTGCTGCTGCTGCTGCTGCTGCTGCTGCTGCTGCTGCTGCTGCTGCTGCTGCTGCTGCTGCTGCTGCTGCTGCTGCTGCTGCTGCTGCTGCTGCTGCTGCTGCTGCTGCTGCTGCTGCTGCTGCTGCTGCTGCTGCTGCTGCTGCTGCTGCTGCTGCTGCTGCTGCTGCTGCTGCTGCTGCTGCTGCTGCTGCTGCTGCTGCTGCTGCTGCTGCTGCTGCTGCTGCTGCTGCTGCTGCTGCTGCTGCTGCTGCTGCTGCTGCTGCTGCTGCTGCTGCTGCTGCTGCTGCTGCTGCTGCTGCTGCTGCTGCTGCTGCTGCTGCTGCTGCTGCTGCTGCTGCTGCTGCTGCTGCTGCTGCTGCTGCTGCTGCTGCTGCTGCTGCTGCTGCTGCTGCTGCTGCTGCTGCTGCTGCTGCTGCTGCTGCTGCTGCTGCTGCTGCTGCTGCTGCTGCTGCTGCTGCTGCTGCTGCTGCTGCTGCTGCTGCTGCTGCTGCTGCTGCTGCTGCTGCTGCTGCTGCTGCTGCTGCTGCTGCTGCTGCTGCTGCTGCTGCTGCTGCTGCTGCTGCTGCTGCTGCTGCTGCTGCTGCTGCTGCTGCTGCTGCTGCTGCTGCTGCTGCTGCTGCTGCTGCTGCTGCTGCTGCTGCTGCTGCTGCTGCTGCTGCTGCTGCTGCTGCTGCTGCTGCTGCTGCTGCTGCTGCTGCTGCTGCTGCTGCTGCTGCTGCTGCTGCTGCTGCTGCTGCTGCTGCTGCTGCTGCTGCTGCTGCTGCTGCTGCTGCTGCTGCTGCTGCTGCTGCTGCTGCTGCTGCTGCTGCTGCTGCTGCTGCTGCTGCTGCTGCTGCTGCTGCTGCTGCTGCTGCTGCTGCTGCTGCTGCTGCTGCTGCTGCTGCTGCTGCTGCTGCTGCTGCTGCTGCTGCTGCTGCTGCTGCTGCTGCTGCTGCTGCTGCTGCTGCTGCTGCTGCTGCTGCTGCTGCTGCTGCTGCTGCTGCTGCTGCTGCTGCTGCTGCTGCTGCTGCTGCTGCTGCTGCTGCTGGCTGCTGCTGCTGCTGCTGCTGCTGCTGCTGCTGCTGCTGCTGCTGCTGCTGCTGCTGCTGCTGCTGCTACTGCTGCTGCTGCTGCTGCTGCTGCTGCTGCTGCTGCTACTATGCTGCTGCTGCTGCTGCTGCTGCTGCTGTGCTGCTGCTGCTGCTGCTGCTGCTGCTCTGCTATTTTTAATATGCTGCTGCTGCTACTGCTATTACTGCTGCTTATTGCTGCTGCTGCTGCTGTTGCTGCTTTTGTCGGGGATAATTAAAAGTAGTAATTCTGCTTAGTGTGTAGTAGTAGTCATTGTGTGCGTGTGTGCCAGTAGTAGTAGTACTGTAATAATAGTAGTAGTAATAGTAATAATAATAGTAATAGTAATTATAATAGTAGTAGTACCCGTAATAGTATTGGTAGATATCTAGTAGTTGTGTGGTTTGGAGTTTTAGTTGCTTTGCTTTCTAGTCATTTCTTGCTGTGGTTTATTCTATTTTCTTAGTGCTATTTTCTTATTCTTAGTAGTAGGCGATTCTACATTCCATTATTTTATTATATTCTTTCTCTAATTATTGGTCATTCAGCAGTGTAATTTCTATATCTAGATTATTCCAGCATCCGCAACCCTGATTGATCATGTGCAATGATACAGGTCGTGTGATAGATTGATGATTTCATTATCAGACATAGAAATATTTTTAGATGGTGTTGGGGTCTATTATTATTGATTGTTATCTAGTATTCGTGTTTTTTCTATTATTATTATTATTATTAAACGTTATTATTATTATTATTATTATTAATACTTAATTATAGTATGACTAATAATACAGATGTATGTCTGTCTGTTTCTGCGTCCTGCTTATTAGATTCTCTAGCAGCCATTCAGCACTGCATGTCTGCTAGCTAAACTCCCGTTGCTTAATATTCCTAATGTTCAATAAACATACTCTGTTTGTATTAGGTGATCTCCAGGGTTTTTGTAGGATTTTAGTCTGTAATGCCCTTATTCCTCTGTCATTCTGCAGGGGTTTAGCCGTAAGGTAGTAGTAGTAGTAGTGCTGCTAGTAGTAAAGCTGCATCAGTAGTTGTTTTAGTAGCCCAGCAGCCGTGGTCTCGTAATACTAACAGAATAGTAATAGTAATAGTGCTGCTAGTAGTTGCTACTAGTGGTAGTAGTAGTTCTAGTAGCTGCAGTTGCTCTGCTGTAGTGGTACTAGTAGCTGTAGTAAGCCACTTCTCTAAATCTGCGGGTGGATGTAGTAATATAGTAGTAGCCCCGTAGTAGTAGTAGTAGTAGAAAAGTAGTAGTAGTTCTCTAGCTGCTAAGCAGTCTTAATAGTGTAGTCAGTAGTCTCTAAGGTAGTAGCAGTAGTAGTAGTAGTAGTATCAGTGGTCGTAGCATAATCTATCACGTAATAGTAGCAGTGGTAGCCAAGTCTTCCAGCAGCAAAAGTTGTAGTATTAGTAGTAGTAACCTAGTAGTAGTAGTGTACTGTCTTATCTAGTAGTAGTAGTAACATGTAGTAGCAGTAGTAAAGTAGTTAGTATTGATCAGTAGTAATAGTCAATTTGTAGTAGTTTGAAAATTATTAGTAGTAGTAGTAGTAGTAGTATATAATCTTAGGATTGTCAACAGTAGACTTTTGAAATATTTACTTTATAAAACGAAATGTTAATTGTCATGAATGTTTAAATGTTTGGATGAATCTTTTTCATTACTCTACTTCTTTATTACTAACTGATAAGATAAGATAATGTCTATTGTCCATAACATTTTTTTTTTTACTCGAATTAAGTTTGTTCATTAGACATGATAGACAGACCCACACAGCAAATTTATTAATACACAGAGACATGAAATGATTATGAAAAGAAGAGAAAGTTAGAGTTGAAGAAACAAAGGTAGTAAAGGAGACAAAATACGACATCTAAATTAAGTGCGTCTACTTTTGTCCTAGTATCCCCAATCTGAAACCCACAAACAGCATTAGTTCATTTTAAAAAGATAATGGTTTGTAAGTAATAGACACTAGCAGATCGATTTCAGGGTACATACTAGAGTGAAAAGAGCAATTCTGGAGCCCTTTCTTATAATAGAAGATCTGAAAAAGTGGCAGTTTGGAGGTAAGAGGAGGAGAGGGTGTAGTAGTAGAAGTAGAAGTAGAAGTAGTAGTAGGAGGCTGAGGAGGAGTTGTAGGAGTATTTGCGAAGAGTGGTGGTCGGAGTCAGAGAAGTGGTAGTAAACTTAGATAGAGAGAAAAATAACAGTAATTAGAATAATTTAAATCAATACAGAGATGGAAATTTGTAAAAATTTTAATCAATGACAGAAGTGCGTTGCAAGTATCTGACAAGTCTTTTTAGCTAAATTGTGTCTTCTGTAGTTTCATCATCTCTCTAAAATGCATCTAAGTATTGTCTCCTTTTTTCTGACAAATTTACCATCGAGTGATATAGTTAAATAAGTATAGTAGTTCATTTCAGAAATGAGTTGACATGTCATCCCGTAGAGGACTGAAGTCAGAATTGTGCAATAATACAGTGCTTGTGTTCAACTTTTATCATTGAAAAAGAAATTAATCAGATTTTGGTGACTCATCTAATTTATCTGATGGGGAGAGTTTTAGAATATTAAAAAAATGGTCTAGTTAAGGAGGTTAACTTCAGTTTCAGTGAATTGAGTATAAAGACACAAATACAGAATGACAAACACACAAAACACACATTTTACATATGTTAATACACACAAACCCAGTGGTGTACACATCAAGTAAACAATCAAAGTATTTAAAATCGAAATGAAGGCAGGAGAATTCAGATTCATAAAGATAAATGATCGCTAATGTATCCTATGTACTAGTAATAATATAAATCTTTTAGGAAGAACCCTTGTAAGTTATTGATAGAGAGAAATACAATTTGACTGCATTTAATTTCCAAAAGGAATCTTTTTATTATATAGTAGTATTCATTGATACGACATATTACAAGAGTAACAATTTCAATAGTGTGCGATACATCTAGATCTTTATATATATCAAGAAATTATATCTAAAATTTATTTTTCTACCTTTATATCTTTGGATGTATCCATTGACTTTGTATAATATCAGTTTATTTGTTTGACTGTCAGTCATTTATCTATCAAACTATTCTACGTGTCATTCTATCTATCTATCTATCTATCTATCTATCTATCTATTCATCTATCCATCTTTCTATCTTCTATTTATCAAGATTTTAAGATCTATATTGTATGTATGTACATGTTTGTATGTATTTATATATCGATTATATAATCATCAATTTATCTAACTACCTGAATATTTGCGAGGAAATAGTTACGATCAAAGAAGAAGATATAGAAGAAGTCAAGAGGATTTAGAAGAACAAGAATGAAGAAAAAAAAGTAATGAAGATGAAGAACAAGAAGGAAGAAGAATAAGAAGAAGAAGTAGAAGTAGAAGAGAGACCAGAAGAAGAAGAAGTAGAAGTAGTAGAAGAAGAAGAAGAAGAAGAAGTAGTGTAGAAGAAGAAGTAGAAGAAGAAGAAGAAGAAGAAGAAGAGAAGTAGTGAATGAGAGAGAAGAAGAGAAGAAGGAAGAAAATTAAGAAGAAGAAGAAGAAGAAGATTGAAGCGCGAATTTCTCAGATAGAAGAAGAAGAAGAAGAAGATAAGATTGAAAAGAAAAAGAAAAAGAAGATAAGAAGAAGATAAGAAGAAGATAAGAGGAGCAGAGAAGATGTTCTATTAAAGCAAAGATAGACAGAAGAGAGAGAACATAGAGAAAAAGAGAGATAGATCGTAATTGAGCATTCAAAGATGAGAGAGCATAGTTCTACAGAGATGAGTGTTTTCAGAGAGATTGTGAGAGTGGCAAGAGAGAAAAAGAGAGTTCAGAGAGGCATTTAGACAGGAGAGGGAGAGGGAGGAGAGAGAGTCAGAGTCACAAACAAACTCAGGGAGAGAGAGAGAGATAGAAGGAGAGAGAGAAGAACACGTAAACTTTTTCATAGGGAATAAAGAAAATGGTTTGAATCTTTTTATCTTTCTAACTAGATCTAGATCTATCTAAATCTGAGGTTTTATATTCTTTAACAGATATAGAGAGAAGAGAGAGAGAAGAATTTGTGGTTTTGAAAAAATAACAAATCAGCATGAATCTCATTTATCTGGGTTTCAACATCTACAGACCTGGTCATTACCCGAATTCTATCCATTGTAATTAAGCAATCAGGTAAACCAAGATAATAGCGTATTAGATTCGAGAGAGCACGAAAAAAAAATAAGTTATCAACCATAAGTCCATCAATTCCATGTTCAATACAGGATCCTTTAGAACACGTCGACATTATTATACAGCAGATTAGTTTACATTTAATTCCTTGTTTCCACGTCACGCACAAGGAGTTTCCTGTTGCTCATTGATTCACATCCTAGTCAATCGCCCAACCTTAGTGCCCCACTCCTTCACCTGAGCTCACGCCCCCAGAAAAAAAAAAAAAAAAAAAAATAATTAAGAACCCCTTGTTGTATATCTTTATTCACCTCTAATATAAGTGAAAAAAAGTAAGTTTCAAACCCAAGGTCAAGCGTAGAAGAAACAAGAGCTGAGTGCTGATTTTTCTATGCATACGGCATAGTGTGGTGGTTTTCCATTATACATTGCCTTTCACGCGGATTTGACGGTCTGTCACCTTTCGCAGATGCTGAATATCACAAGATCCCCTTTTCGCTCCAGGGTCGACAGGACTTCCAGACAACATTATCAGTTCCGGAATCAAACTCGTGGGCAAAGGTGCGTGTTAACCAAACAGTGCGGACTAATAACTCAACCCAATAATATTATCACTTTGAAATGGAATGTCAAAGATGATGATGGAAGAAGGCTTATTTTTATTGGCTATGCTTTTTAGGTCTATTTTATCTATAAGTATAACTCAACACAATAATATTATCACTTTGAAATGGAATGTCAAGGATGATGATGGAAGAATGTCTCTATTTTGTCTCTGTCTCTGCTTTTCTCTGTCTGTTTTTTGTCTGTCTGTATAACTCAACACAATGTCTTATCACTTTGAAATGGAATGTCAAGGATGATGATGAAAGAATGTTTATTACTATCGGACTCTGCTTTTTAGGTCTATCCCCCACTCTTCCACCCCCCCCATCAGGTCTCGTACTTCATTGTACAGTTGGTTTACACTATTGATGCCTGTGTCTTCTGTGTTAACTGTATACTGAGGATACACTTGGGTTGAGTTACGATAAGTTAGTATGTCTGGGAAATATAGGACTGTCTGTCTGTCTATATATATTAAAAAAAACTATAGTTCTAATAATAATAAATACTATACACGGACATGTACCACCAAACTTATGTATTGGCACTCCACCACCCTCATCCCCACCCTGTCCCCCCCCCTGCCTGCCCTTTCCCTGTTTGCCCGACCCCAAAGAAAAAAATACCCAAACAACATACATGATATATTTCATTTCCTCACTATCATATACTTTTATCAATGCTCATTTAATTATTACTTGTCTACTCCTGCGAGTCATCATTGTGAAGGCTGAGTGGAAAGTGGTTGCTTTCCCATTTTGGTGGCTACAACGTTGTTACAACGGGGTCCTGTTGGTCTTATCAAACTTCACATTCACACTCTCATATCGGGGTGTTAGTAGTTCCTGTACTACAGATCTGTGTAGCTAGGTTCCCTAACGCATGGCTAGGCGATTTGGCTTGACGGTGCACAAATGACTGACTGTTTGATCAATGAAGTGGCCGTTGAATTATTGACCACTCAGTCGATGTCCTTGGCCGGGATGTGGGTGTGGTTCCATTGTCACTGTTTCCCATTCCTTCGTCTGTTCCACCTCGCTTAGGATGCATTACGGTCCTGGTGTCAACGCAACACTTATCATGTTAAAGGGCCTCTGATTCAATGCATTGTGGGAACAGGAAAAAGGAGACACGTTTTAGTCTGTTTCTTTATTGTCATAGTATATATATATATATCTCCATATTATGTATAATATATATCTATATCTATCCCCCTCTCTCTCTCTCTCTCTCTCTCTCTCTCTCTCTGTCTCTCTCTCTCTCTCTCTCTCTCTCTCTCTCTCTCTCTCTCTCTCTCTCTCACTCTCTCTCTCTCTCTTTCTCTCTCTCTCTCTCTCTCTCCTCTCTCTCTTTCCTCTCTCTCTGTCTCTTCTCTCTCTCTATCTCTGTCTGTCTGTCTGTCTGTCTGTCTCTCTTCTATCGACCATCATCACCACCACTATCATCACCACAACTATCATCATCGTAACTATCATCATCACCACAGTCTTCGCCATTTCTTCAATCATTATCATCATCACCACCATCATCATAGTCACCACCACCATCACTACTATCCATCACCCCTATCACCACCACCGCCACCACCCCCAACATCACCATCACCAGCATCATCACCACCACCATCTATCATCTCATCAGCATCACCACCACCACCACCACCATCATCATCATCATCATCATCAACACAACCACCACTAATGACCATCATCCATAACCACCACCACGACCATCACAACTACCACCACCGCCACCACCATCAAAACCATCACCAACACCATTATCATCATCATCAACACCACCATCACCCCTACCACCACAACCTCATCACAAACACCATTATCACTACCATCACCATCACCCGCCAAATAATCATCACCACCACCAAGACCATCAAGAACACTACTAAGCAATCACCATCACCACCACCACCACCACCAAAACACCATCAGCATCTCCACCAACAATTATCACCACCATCAGCACCACCACCAACATCATCATATCATAACCATCCACATCATCACCCCCACCATTTCCATCATCTTCATCACCATCACCACCATCACCATCACCACCACCATCCCCATCACCATCACCACCACCACCACCACCATCACTACCATAACCATCACCATCGCCATTTCCATCACCACCATTACCATCATCATCATCATCATCATTATCACACCCCCATCATCACCATCGTCATATTACCATCACCATCATAACAATCCCCACCACCACCCTCACCACCACCATCATCAACACCATCATTACCACCACCATCATCAGTATCACCATCACCATCATCATCACCATCACCATCATCCTCATCATCATCACCATCACCATCTCCATCAACACCATCACCACCACCATCATCACCATCATCACCAACATCATCACCACACCATCACCACCATCACCTTCACCATCACCACCATCACCATTACCACCATCACCAACACCATCACCACCATCGAAATCTTCAACACTACCAACACCATTACCACCATCACCAACATCGACACCTTCAACACCATCACCACCATCAATCAATCACCACAATCACCACCATCACTATCACCATCACCATCACCACCATCACCACAATCACCACCACCATCACCACAGTCACCATCACCATCACCACCATCACCACCATCACAACCACAATCACCACCATCATCATCACCATCACCATCACCACCATCACCATCACCATCATCACCACCACTACCATCACCATCACCACCAACACAATCACCACAATCTACCACAATCACCACCACCATCATCATCACCATAACCACCATCACCACAATCAGCACAATCACCACCATCACCATCACCATCACCATCACCATCACCACCATCACCACAATCACCACCACCATCACCACCATCACTACCACCATCACCACAATCAATACCATCACAACCCACCATCCCCACCGTCACCATTATCACCATCATCATTATCATCATCCCCACCACCATCACCACCAAAAACATCCATCACCACAACTACCATCATGACCACCACCATTACCACCACCACCATTAAACACCACCCTTATCGTCCACCATCACCATTTCATCATCTCAACACGCCTTCCATGTGTTCCTTTCTAAGAGTACAATCCGTGTCGTAGTAATATCACCTCACAACCTTACGCTTCAGTTCAGCTACAACGCCTCAGTTCAGCTACAACGCCTCAGTTCAGCTACAACGCCTCAGTTCAGCTACAACGCCTTAGTTCAGCTACAAACAACGCCTCAGTTCAACTACAAACAATAACGCCTCAGTTCAACTACAAACAACGCCGCAGTTCAGCTACAACAACGCCGCAGTTCAACTACAAAAACAACGCCGCAGTTCACCAAACGCCCCAGTTCAGCTACAAACAACGCCTCAGCTAGTTCAGCTACAAACAACGCCGCAGTTCAGCTACAAACAACGCCTCATTTTCAACACAAAAAATTCACCTCACCTCAATGTAAAAAGAAAAGTTGCAACGCAATTTCAAGTACACTCGCAATGACAGCAATCTAAAGGGATACCGCTTCAGCTCTTCCGCCATCTTGAAAGACAAAAGCAAAACCGAATCCAGATTTGTGTTCCAATTTTATTTCAGTGTCCGACAGTTGCATCGATGCGGCATTCTGCAAAGGGGAGATCACTGGAACGTGTCTCAAGGGAAATAAACAGCAAAGACGTACGGATTTCTGTAAGCCAAACGACAATTGGCCGATAGAGGGCGAGACCAGCCGTCTCAGTTTTAAATGGAGTCTTAGAGAGACATTATTTAATCCATAGAAAACTTGACATTCTTGCTGAGAATCTTTTAGATTAATACGAGTGACAAAATAATAGAAAGAATAGACATCTTTGCACTGGTTGCCATGATACGATCTTGGAAGGGCTTTAAAGGAAGGAAGAGCAATGCATAGCAATGCGCTATCTTGTCGAAGACTATAGTAAAACCATCTTCCGCGAAATTGAAAACACACGAGGCACAAGCATTTGTGGCTTTAACCAAAACAAAAGAAGATACGCAGAAGATGCCGTGTTAATGGCATACACGCCAGATGATATCAACCAAATGTTAGACACATTCATAGACTTAAGTGAGACCATCACCACCATCAACCCCAGCACAATCTGTCCTTCAATTTAAACAAATAGAGGAGAAGCTATAAAACAAATGAAGTTAAACTAAAAGTTCCTTCAAGGCCACTATGGCCTATAAAACTGGAGCTTATCCCGGTTTCTATAGCGGGAAGCGGAGCAGATGTTATTAAACACCTCCTGACAGGACGTTAGTCTGACGCAGGTTTGTATTCCTTATTAGTGCTTGTACTCATTTGCACCTGGGTCGAGTGGGGAAAATGCGTCTCAAGCGTCTTTCCCAAGGGACACAACGGCAAGTTTAGCTTAACTAGGATTCGAACGGAACTTTATGATCTCAAGTCCCGCAGCCTAACCGTTCGGCCACGGACACCAAACTAAAATGCAAAAACTGAAAATACGAGCCTGCCAAGATTCGAAACTGAATTCCTTCTGATCCGTAGTCAGAAGCGTTATCCATTGCGCCACATGTCCAGGCATACAACAAGTAGATCTAACAAAGTTTAAATACCTACAGCGCAATCATCACAAACAACTGCAAAGACACCACCAAACTAAAGCAAAGGATAGCAAAACCAAGCATACCACAATATTAAGAAAGCAAAGGATTTCAATAGCAAACCAAGCATACAATATTAAGAAAGCAAAGGATTTCAATAGCAAACCAAGCATACCACAATATTAAGAAAGCAAAGGATTTCAATAGCAAACCAAGCATATCACAATATTAAGAAAGCAAAGGATTTCAATAGCAAACCAAGCATTTCACAATATTAAGAAAGCAAAGGATTTCAATAGCAAACCAAACATTTCACAATATTAAGAAAGCAAAGGATTTCAATAGCAAACCAAGCATTTCACAATATTAAAGCAAAGGATTTCAATAGTAAACAAAACACATCACAATATTAAGAAAGCAAAGAATTCAAAGCAAACAAAACATATCACAATATTAAGAAAGCAAAGGATTTCAATAGCAAACCAAGCATATCACAATATAAAGAAAGCAAAGGATTTCAATAACAAACCAAGCATTTCACAATATTAAGAAAGTTGAAGTGAATGAAATTGCATGAAACTAACGTTAAAGCCTCATAGCAAAAAAAGACGAGACCAAAAAAATATCGGCTACAATAGGGATCGAACCCGTAACCTTACACCGTTTTATCCATCATTACGCTCCTTATGGGACTTTAATGTTCATTTATGTCATTTCATTCTTGTTTGTCTGTACAATATTGAGTGTTGTAGTGTAATGTTGGAACAAATTGAATGATTTGTTTGCTTAACACGCCAATTGTTTGTCTGATTACTTCTATTGAATATCCACATAATTTACACCGTTTTATCCACCATTTTACTATCTTTCTTGTGAAATATTCTTTTTGGAATTCATTGGATTTCATGCCTAAAATCAATTTAAGAAATTCTATTTAATTTTTATTCAAATTGAGCAATCGTTTAATAATATTTGTTTGTCGTGAGCTGTTTTCAACAACAAGGTAGGACCGTGGCTCTTTTATTACTACTGGCAATTTTTTTAATAATATTGTATTTGGACTGCCTTCATTGTCAAAACATTTAATAATATTGTATTTGGACATAATTCTAAACATCGAAAGGGGATCGAAAAAATTGCTTTTTTAAGTTTTGTTTAAAAAAACAGTTAATGACGATGACTGTTTAATGCTGGCTGGCAGCTTATTTGATTTGATGACACCAAAATGAGTACAAGTTTGATGGCCAGCCTGTAGTCGAGTTCTTGGTATGCGTAACATCAGGCAGTCGTCAGATGATTGTAAACACCTGACTGGTACATCAGGCGCAAGCGACTCCCGGAGGTACGTTGGAGCAGATATATCCATACACCTGTGCACAATAGATGCTGCATTGTACATGATTCTTTCCTGGACTCGTAGTCAGTGCAGTTGATGTTCCAAAAGAAGGGAATTACAAAGTCCAGTTTTGAAAACATCATGGATGTTACAAGTTTCTGACAAGCGTCTTTTGTAAGATATTGACGAATTCTTGACAATCTTTGAGGTAAAAAAATTATTTATTCTATTTGGTGCTGACATGGTCGGTGATTTTAACTTGAGAGTCCAAAACGACAGCTAAGTGTTTGACTTGATTCACGAATTTGATGGTACTGTTTGTTAATATTCATGGAGTCATGTTCTATTTTAGGCAGGTTGTTTTTACTACCAAAGAGCAGGACCTCTGTTTTTCACCATTTAATTTTAACTTGTCCTCATCCATCCACGTTTTTTATGACATTGATACAATTTTTCACACTTCAATTGTGCGCGCCATTTGATTAGTGGTGTCGAAGATTTTGCTGTCATCTGCATAAAGGTGATACATTAAGTCATGACTTATTATTATGTTACCGCGTGGTGCGGTCAATGGCAGCATGGCAAAAGGGACGCTTAACACTTGACTTTGCTTTGACTACTGATACAACTGTGAGATGGAACACCAAAAGGCTGAATCTGCTTTGAACTGGATCGGAGGCCTTGACTTTTCCGCTGTCGATAACATTGAGCAGATCGTTGACCACTGGGAGCAACGACGTCTCACTACTATGAGATTTCCTATACGCCACCTGGAAGGGTTCTTGTAAACAGTTGTTTGAAATATCAGTGGAAATTTATCGTAAAACCACTCTTTCGAAATTTTTGATAAGAAATGCAAATTAGATTTTCTTTCTTTTTATCAGTTCCCATTCTACCTTTCGGTGTATAGGTTCAGATGCCTGAGATGATCTTTCTTAGATGATCCTGCCCATTTTCTGACATTTCCTTCCTTCCGAAATGTTAAATTTCTATGCTTCAATGCCTCTTTTATATCTTCTTCCTACTTTCTCTGAGGTCTGCCTTTTGGTCGTTTACCTTGGGCTTTAGCACTGTATACTGATTTAACTATTCTATTGTCTTTCATTCTCAATTGATTTATTTCTATCTTAGTTTTTATGACATCTGCTTTGGTTTGATCTTTTATTGTTGTGTTTCTGATTTTGTCTCCTTTTAGGTTTCCTACTACTCTTCTTAGATATTTCATTTCATCTGCCTGTACTCTACTGTATTCTTACTGTCTCAGGTCTAGGTTTCACTGCCATAGAGGAGAGTAGGACAATAAACTATATTGTATACTGCCATTTTGGTTTTTTGTTTTACAATTCTTTGCTTACCTACAAATGCCTTTCCTAAATGGTCATATATTGCACTTGCCTTTTTGATTCTCTAGCTGATTTCTTCTCTCAGTTTTCCTCTCAGTTAATCATTAC
>JAXRKP010001123.1:142500-164025 GCA_037039925.1 Doris montereyensis | reverse complement strand
GGAGTAGCTGATCCTACCCTCCACGAGTCTCCTGCTGCCTTGCAGGCGGGTCTTCGTTGACCAAAGGCTAAGGAGTTAACTTTGATATAAAACAACCTGCTGCCTTGCAGGCTGGTCTTGAATGACTAAAGGCTGCGAGTTAACCCTGATAGAAAATAACAAGGCCTGGTAGGGGACCTCAAGGTGGCAGCCCCACCATCTACCTAGGATACAGTGAGCTAACTCCCCTACTTATCCAAAACAACCTGATTCAAAGTAATATATACAATGATATACCCGGCTTGAACTTTCGAAGACGACTTTGGAAAAGAACACGGACTGTGATTTTGGAACATGGAACGTTAGGGTAATTAATGGAAAAGGAGTTAGAATGGAAAAATTCAAAGTCATTTTGAAGAAACAAAGAAAAAGGGACAAGGCATAAAAATGTAGGACCAAATCATACTTTAATCTTCTCAGGGTAGATGTCAAAGATAGAGCAGAGAGTAGTAGGCCTCTTGTGTACATTAAGGCAGAAAAGCTACTAGAAAGTTGGAAATGTGTAAGCCCACGGCTATTAGAGGTAAATATTAAACCAAAGGAAGAGAAATTAAATTATTAATAGCTTATGGACCAAACGAAGATGCAACCAAAGAAGAAAAGATATCTTTGAAAATTATTTACAAATAGCTGCAGTTAATCTCAAACCCAAACAGGAATTAATGGTTTTAGGAGATTTAAACGCTAGAGTAGGCAAAATGTAGAAACATCAGGAGGAGTAATAGGTAAAGAAGAGAGAAAACAACTTCTCCAAATGGAGAGAGACTAATAGATTTTTGCCTAAAGAATAACATGAAAATAACTAACACATTTTTTCTTCATAAAGATATCCACAAATATAGAAGAGTAAATGAAGACAGGTGTGAAAAGTCAATCATAGACTACATAATAGTTAGCAGCTCCCTTTTTACAGTACAATGGATGCAAGAGTAAACAGAGGAGCAGAAATATTTAGTGATTATCACCTAGTGATAGCCAAAATGAGATTACTGACTGAAGAAAACAAACAGAAAAGGAAAGAGAAGAAAGCTGCTAAACTCAAAATAGAAGAAACTAAATAAACCAGTAGTAAAACAGATATATTAATCTAGGATGAAAAGATTTATCAGTGAAAGACAGATGGATCTGAATGATAGCACAATAGAAGAAAAGTGGCAGATGTATAAAGAAACACTCCTCAGTTGTACTGAAGAGGTCTGTGGTAGGAAACAAATTAAAGGAGATAGGAAAAGAACAGCATGGTGGAATGAGAATGTCAAGACTAAGATCAAAGAAAAGAAGGATGCCTGGAAGAAATACTTGCAAACAAAGAGACCAGAGGATAGGATAGATTACATGAATAAAAGAACTATCGCCAAAGAGGAAGTTAGGAAAGCAAAACAGGAACAATGGGAAGAGTTTGGACAAAGACTTCAAGAAAGCTATCAAGGAAATCAAAAGCTGTTCTGGGGAGCAATGAAGAGCATGAGAAAGACCCAAGCATGCCCAATACGACAAATTAAGAATGCCAAAGGAGAAATAATAAAAGAAGACAGCGAAATCATGGAAACATAGAGAAAGCATTTTCACCAATTACATAATCCCTCCAGAACATATGAAACAAGGAGTAAAGATCAATTATTAAGAGTAACAAGTAATCCAGAGGAGACAGCTGAAGATGTAGATATATCAATGGAAGAAATCCAAACAGCTATAAGAAAAGTGAAATTAGAAAAGCCCAGGAGCAGATCAAGTTTATCCAGAAATGATTAAAAACCAAGGAGAGAGGCAGACAAACTACTACATGCAATATGCCAACAAGCATGGAAGTCCAAACAGGTGCCAGACGACTGGAAAAGGGAACGGTAGTACCAATACATAAGAAAGAATCAACTATGAAATGATCAAACTATAGAGGGATATCAGGAGATTGCTTAGCGTTTCAGGAAAAGTATATGCTAGGATACTGGAAATGAGACTAAGGAAAAGAGTAGAGGATCAGATTGAAGAGCATCAGAGTGGATTTAGACCAGAAAGAAGTGTACAAGACCACATATTTACAATTAGACAAATAATAGAAAAATTCCTTGAGAGAAACATTGACTTGCACCTGTGTTTTATTGACTTAGAAAAGGCATTTGACACTGTGAGAAGGGACGAACTATGGCATTCCTTAAAACAACACAATGTAGAGCAAAATTTTATAGAAGCCATTAAAATTGTTTTTACAATAAACCAACATATGCAGTGAGAGTAGCTGGAAATGTATCTGAGGAATTTGATGTAGATATAGGAGTAAGACAGGGTTGTATTCCAAGTTCTCTTTTATTTATTACATTTATGGATTCAGTCGCAAAAGGCATCCTCAAAAATGAAGAAAATGAATGTAGATATGTGGAAGCTCAAACCAGCAAATATATCAATGCTTCCATTTGCCGATGATTTAGTTATGTTTGGAAAATCAGAAAAAATGACCTTGAGTCAAATATCAATATTATGAACAATGAACTAAATAAAAGAAGAATGAGAGTAAATGCAAAGAAAACCAAAACAATGCTAGTAACTAGGGAAGCTAAAACACAAAAAATCTTAAATTGGGCAGGGAGTATTTAGAACAAGTTCAAAACTACAATTACCTAGGAGTAATGATTAACTCAGAGGGAAAACTAAGATAAGAAATCAGCCAGAGAATCAAAAGGCAAGTGCAATATATAACCATATAGGAAAGGCATTTGTAGGTAAGCAAGAATTGTCAACAAAGACAGCTTTCTTAAATATCGACTTTTCAAGAAGTTCAGCAAAGGATGGTTAGTTGTGTGCCGTTTATGTTTTGATGGCTTTGATAAATCTATAAAGGGTTTTAATTTGATTTTTGAGTAAGAATTCTTCCTTTGCATGTAATTCCAACAGTTGTGAATGAGAAAACGTTTGGATAATGGCACCACTGACATCGAAATAATTCAGTTTAAAAAAAGAAGACCACTCTTTGATTTAAAGATTTCAAAAGATTTTCAATATGCACATGCCTAGTCAATCAAAAATCAATATGTAGTCTAATGTATTTTGTATAAAGTAACACGATCTACATTTGTTTCAATTTATAACTCTCAGTGCAATAATGATATGATCTTTCCTTTTTTCCACAACCATCTTTTGTTATAGAGACATTGACAGTTAAAATACAGTCTTAACGCAATTTAACAAAGCTTATGGAAATAACATTGGTGTAAATGGTGTATAAAACGTGAGAAAGAACACAAGTTTATGGAAATAACATTGGTGTAAATGGTGTATAAAACGAAGAAAGAACGCAAGCTTGTGGAAATAACATTGGTGTAAATGGTGTATAAAACGTGAGAAAGAACACAAGCTTGTGGAAATAACATTGGTGTAAATGGTGTATAAAACGTGAGAAAGAACACAAACTTGTGGAAATAACATTGAAATGGTGTATAAAACGTGAGAAAGAACACAAGCTATGGAAATAACATTGGTGTAAACGGTGTAGAACATGAGAAAGAACACAAGCTTATGGAAATGATATTGGTGTAAATGGTGTATAGAACGTGAGAAAGAACACAAGCTTGTGGAAATAACGTTGATGTAAATGGTGTATAAAACGAGAAAGAACATAAGCGTAGGGAAATAACATTGGTGTAAATGGTGTATAAAACGTGAGAAAGAACATAAGCGTAAAATAACATTGGTGTAAATGGTGTATAAAACGTGAGAAAGAACACAAGGTTATGGAAATAACTTTGGTGTAAATGGTGTATAAAACAAAAGAAAGAACACAAGCTTATGGAAATGATATTGGTATAAATGGTGTATAAAACAACAGAAAGAACACAAGCTTGTGGAAATAACATTGGTGTAAATGGTGTATAAAACAAAAAGAAAAACACAAGCTTATGGAAATAACATTGGTGTAAATGGTGTATACAACAAAAGAAAAAACACAAGCTTATGGAAATAACATTGGTGTAAATGGTGTATAAAACAAAAGAAAGAACGCAGGCTTGTGGAAATAACATTGGTGTAAATGGTGTATAAAAACGTGAGAAAGAACACAAGCTTACAAATAACATTGGTGTAAATGGTGTATAAAACAAAAGAAAGAACGCAGGCTTGTGGAAATAACATTGGTGTAAATGGTGTATAAAACAAAAGAAAAAACACAAGCTTAGGAAATAACATTGGTGTAAATGGTGCATAAAACGTGAGAAAGAACACACGTTATAGAAATAACAGTAAGCTTGGCACACACACACACACACACACACACACACACACACACACACAGACACACACACAACAAACGTGTTGGATAACGAGGACAAAAGTACACAGCTGTAGTGTAGCTGAAATAATTAGAAAAGACATGTCAGTTTGTACTTCGACGATACCATTATCCTGACACGTTCGCCCTTGTCAAATATCTAGGTCAAATATTTAGTGCAAATATATAGGTCTAAACCAGACACACACACACACACACACACATACACACATACACACACACACACATACACACATACTTGACCAACGTTCTAATGACCGACTTCTTTATGTTATGACACGAGACTTTTACATTTGTCCTCGCATTATCTGGCTTATCAAATGGCAGGTATAATAGTAATAGTATCATTTTGAAATATTGATCAGTTTATTCGAGGCCATTACGGTGCATAGAGCCGAGCTAATCCCGGTTTCAATAGCGTGAAACGGAAACAAATGGTTAATTATCACCTCCTGGACAAAACGCTAATTTAACGCGGATTTTACTCCCAAGCCAAAGCATGTATTCATTTTCACCTGGCTTGAGTGGGGGTGGAAATGTGTGTTAAGTGTTTTTCCCGATCTAGCAAAGCTGTGCTAGGAGTCGAACCCGGATCCCCAGTCTGGTAGCCTAACCACTCGATCACCGACGCCCACTGAAACATTGGTTAGCCCTGGTGTCACTATCTCGATTGAACCAAGCCATCTAGTGTGTATAGAACGGCGAAGGAGACGAAACGTGGAATGAAGACTAAAGTAAAGTCATAAACAACAATAAGGGACAACCCTGCCACAGATTTGTTTGTTTAATTGAAATTCACCCCGTCCACTATCATCGCGTTGATCTCGCGGTGAATTAAGAAAACAGCAAGGTGAAAAAGACAAAAAGTAGGACCTAACAGTAGCTCCGCTAGTCAATTTGCCCGCCTGCCACCGCATAAGACAAAACAACAACAATTGCTCTATAGTCCGTCTCACAAATCCCATGATTGATGAGAAGCAAGTCGATATGTGTGTACCATGGTTGATGAGAAGCAAGTCGATATGTGTGTACCATGGTTGATGAGAAGCAAGTCGATATGTGTGTACCATGGTTGATGAGAAGCAAGTCGATATGTGTGTACCATGGTTGATGAGAAGCAAGTCGATATGTGTGTACCATGGTTGATGAGAAGCAAGTCGATATGTGTGTACCATGGTTGATGAGAAGCAAGATATGTGTGTACCATGGTTGATGAGAAGCAAGTCGATATGTGTGTACCATGGTTGATGAGAAGCAAGTGTGTACCATGATATCGTGTGTACCATGATTGATGAGATGTAAGTCATATATGTGTTCGATATGTTGATGAGAAGCAAGTCGATATGTGTGTACCATGGTTGATGAGAAGCAAGTCGATATGTGTGTACCATGGTTGATGAGAAGCAAGTCGATATGTGTGTACCATGGTTGATGAGAAGCAAGTCGATATGTGTGTACCATGATTTATGAGAAGTCAAGTCGATATGTCGTGTACCATGGTTGATGAGAAACAAGTCGATATGTCGATATGTGTGTACCATGATTGATGAGAAGCAAGTCGATATGTGTACCATGATTGATGAGAAACAAGTCGATATGTGTGTA
The DNA here is from genome assembly GCA_037039925.1 of Doris montereyensis. Lineage (NCBI taxonomy): Eukaryota > Metazoa > Mollusca > Gastropoda > Nudibranchia > Dorididae > Doris > Doris montereyensis. The sequence goes on along the minus strand of JAXRKP010001123.1, from coordinate 158,102 downwards.
CCATGGTTGATGAGAAACAAGTCGATATGTGTGTACCATGATTGATGAGAAACAAGTCGATATGTGTGTACCATGATTGATGAGAAGCAAGTCGATATGTGTGTACCATGATTTATGAGAAACAAGTCGATATGTGTGTACCATGATTGATGAGAAGCAAGTCGATATGTGTACCATGATTGATGAGAAACAAGTCGATATGTGTGTACCATGGTTGATGAGAAACAAGTCGATATGTGTACCATGATTGAGGTTGAAACAAGTCGATATGTGTGTACCATGGTTGATGAGAAACAAGTCGATATGACCATGGTTGATGAGAAACAAGTCGATATGTGTGTACCATGGTTGATGAGAAACAAGTCGATATGTGTGTACCATGATTGATGAGAAGCAAGTCGATATGTGTGTACCATGATTTATGAGAAACAAGTCGATATGTGTGTACCATGGTTGATGAGAAGCAAGTCGATATGTATGTACCATGATTTATGAGAAATAAGTCGATATGTGTGTACCATGATTTATGAGAAACAAGTCGATATGTGTGTACCATGGTTGATGAGAAGCAAGTCGATATGTGTGTACCATGGTTGATGAGAAACAAGTCGATATGTGTGTACCATGGTTGATGAGAAGCAAGTCGATATGTGTGTACCATGGTTGATGAGAAACAAGTCGATATGTGTGTACCATGGTTGATGAGAAGCAAGTCGATATGTGTGTACAAGTCCCATGGTTGATGAGAAGCAAGTCGATATGTGTGTACCATGATTTATGAGAAACAAGTCGATATGTGTGTACCATGGTTGATGAGAAGCAAGTCGATATGTGTGTACCATGATTTATGAGAAACAAGTCGATATGTGTGTACCATGATTTATGAGAAACAAGTCGATATGTGTGTACCATGGTAGATGAGAAACAAGTCGATATGTGTGTACCATGATTGATGAGAAACAAGTCGATATGTGTGTACCATGGTTGATGAGAAACAAGTCGATATGTGTGTACCATGGTTGATGAGAAAGCAAGTCGATATGTGTGTACCATGGTTGATGAAGTCGATAGTGTGTACCATGGTTGATGAGAAACAAGTCGATATGTGTGTACCATGGTTGATGAGAAACAAGTCGATATGTGTGTACCATGGTTGATGAGAAACAAGTCGATATGTGTGTACCATGGTTGATGAGAAACAAGTCGATATGTGTGTACCATGGTTGATGAGAAACAAGTCGATATGTGTGTACCATGGTGAGAAACAAGTCGATATGTGTGTACCATGGTTGATGAGAAGCAAGTCGATATGTGTGTACCATGGTTGATGAGAAGCAAGTCGATATGTGTGTACCATGATTGATGAGAAACAAGTCGATATGTGTGTACCATGGTTGATGAGAAGCAAGTCGATATGTGTGTACCATGGTTGATGAGAAAAGTCAAGTCGATATGTGTGGTTGATGAGAAGCAAGTCGAGCGTATCATGATTGATGAGAAGCAAGTCGATATGTGTGTACCATGGTTGATGAGAAGCAAGTTATCGTGTTTTGATGAGAAGCAAGTCGATCCATGGTTGATGAGAAACATTTGTGTGTACTCAAGTCGATATGTGTGTACCATGATTGATGAGAAACAAGTCGATATGTGTGTTCATGGTTGATGATTGTTTAGAGCAAGTCGATATGTGTGTATCATGGCCGTTGAATGAGAAGCAAAAGTGTCATGAGTTGTATCAAGCCCGAACGGTTGAAGAATTTGAACTAGGACAGTTAAAGTTTTTTTTTTGTTTAGAGGCGAGTCGGCCTCTCAAAAAAGCTCATAGCCCCCGGTTGAAGAATGAACTAGGAGTTGTTATTTTTTTCCTCCCCCCTCCTCCCTGGTTGAGGTAAGCTCACTGATACCTAGACCCATCGGAGACGGGCGATAAAAAGGAGGTCCCGTGTGCAGACCACAACACTCAGTGCACGTCACATATTACTTGGCTGTTTACAGGGCGGTGTGAGCGACCAAACACCCGACATCACCTTAGTTGTGAATTTGGGTTTTTGATTTGACATGAATTTATTTACCCACACCCACAATTAAAGCAATCTCGGTTTTTCTTTGGTAGGACTATGCTTGGTTGGTAGCGCACTTTCTTTTCATGATGAGGCTATGGATGTCGACGCACAGGGCGCAGGTTCAATTCCCATGATGACCAAAGTTGTTTTCTGTCCATTCCTGTGTATTTTTTTAGACTTGTTACTCTGGGGCTTTAATATCATTTGAAATCATTTCATTCACTTTTGACATGCCCCCACCTCATATACTTTTGGTTACAAATTTTTCATGCCGAAGATAATAATATGATCTCTAGGACATTTTATGTATGTCACTCTGTCTGTCTGTCTATCTGTCTGTCTGTCCGTCTGTCTATCTATCTATCTGTCTGCCTGTCTGTCTGTCTGTCTGGCTGTCTGTCTGTCTGTCTGTCTCTCTCTGTCTCTGTCTCTGTTTCTCTCTCTCTGTCTCTCTCTGTCTCTGTCTGTCTGTCTGTCTGTCTGTCTGTCTGTCTGTCTGTCTCTCTGCCCTCTCTCTCTCTCTCTCTCTCTCTCTCTCTCTCTCTCTCTGTCTCTCTCTTCTCTCTCTCTCTCTCTCTCTCTCTCCTCTCTGTCTCTCTCTCTCTCTCTCTCTCTCTCTCTCTCTCTCTCTCTCTCTCTCTCTCTCTCTCTCTCTCTCTCTCTCTCTCTCTCTCTCTCTCTTGCTCTCTCTCTCTTGCGCTCTCTCTCTCTCTCTCTCTCTCTCTCTCTCTCTCTCTCTCTCTCTCTCTCTCTCTCTCTCTCTCTCTCTCTCTCTCTCTCTCTCTCTCTCTCTCTCTCTCTCTGTGTGTTTAACCCTCTCTATTTCCTTCTCAGTCTTTCTCTCTCTCACTCATCTCCACTGACTTTCAGAAATGGGTGAGTCTGGCGAGAACACTCCTCTTCTGAAGGATGCTGAAGAAAACGTGTCCGTCCAAAGGGTAGATCTACAATCTCTGAGCAATCAGTCACAACCGAGCGACCAAGAGCGTCTTTCACAGCGATGCCATTGTCGGTGCCTATCAAAAGACACACAGCGACGCCAGCGACGAAGCAGGGCGGCGTCAACCGTGACCTATTCAGCGAGCCGTGCCGCTGGGTGTCCACAGTTGCGCTTCTTCTCTACGCCATGGGCATCTATTCCAACCGCCGGTGATCTCACAATACCTGGTGCACAGGTGGTCAATGGACGCCAATATCAGCGAATCTTCCACGGGCAGCGTGTTTTCAGGAACGATAGCGACCCCAGACAGAAAGAAGAGAGGACATTCAGGCGGTGAGTGGGTACGTACATTACACTGATGCCATTCTATCTGTCTGTCTATCCATTTGTCTGTCTGTTTGCCTGTCTGTCTGTCTGTCTGCCTGTCTCTATGTCTATATATGTCTGTCTATCCATATGTCTGTCTGTCTGTATCTCTGTCTATCTATCCCTATCTACCTATCTATCTATCTATGTGTCTATCTGTCTGTTTGTCTTTCTGTCTATCTATCTATCTATCTATCTATCTGTCTGTCTGTCTGTCTGTCCGTTTATCTATCTTTCTCTCTGTTCTTTTTTCTATGTCTGTCTGTCTATGGTCTATCTTGTTTGTATATCTATCTATCTATCTATCTATCTATCTATCTATCTATCTATCTATCTATCTATCTATCTATATATCTATATCTATCTATCTATCTATCTATCTATCTATCTATCTATCTATCTATCTATCTATCTATCTATCTATCTATCTATCTTTTTATCTATCCATCCATCCATCCATCAATCCATCATGACTTTTGACACATGGTTGTATTTAGGCGTGTTTCATTGACTTGAGACACATCGTTGTATTTAGGTGTATTGCGTCAACGTTGAACATATAGGGCGTGTGTTGCGTCAACGTTGAACGTCATTGAACACGTAGTCAATTTAGGCGTGTGTTGCGTCAACGTTAATTTTTTTATAGTCATATTTAGGTGTGTTGCGTCATTGAACACATAGTCATATTTAGGCGTGTGTTGCGTCAACGTTGAACACGTAGTCATATTTAGGCGTGTGTTGCGTCAACGTTGAACACATAGTCATATTTAGGCGTGTGTTGCGTCAACGTTAAAAACAACATATTTAGTTGAACACATAGTCATATTTAGGCGTGTGTTGCGTCAACGTTGAACACATAGTCATATTTAGGCGTGTGTTGCGTCAACGTTGAACACATAGTCATATTTAGGCGTGTTGAACGTAGTCATATTTAGGCGTGTGTTGCGTCGTGTCAAAGGCATGGGGGGGGAGGAGTGACGTTGGCTTGGCACGATATCTGTATAAAGGTAATTGTATTTCATAAACAGACCGAAAAATCTTAAAGAAAAAAAGATGCAAGGAAAATTGAAATGGACAGAAGTAGGACCTGGCTTTAATGCCTACGAGCTGAGAGCAGACTGTAAGAAACCACAACAACATTAGCCTCGACTTACAACCCAATGGTTTTTGGAACTGTTTGTTATGTCCAACGGTTACTATATTTTTACAAATGCAAATTCACCAACACCCCTCCTCCCCCCCCTTATCTTCCCTTCTCCAAATGGACTGAGCGTGTATGACATGTCGAAGGGTTACAGAGTAAGAAGATACAGTTAAAGATGAAATGAATTTGAATTTGAATTGATGTCACCTACATCCACATCTAAGGTAGGTAGTCTTGTGGGTGTTTAGAAAGATGTGTCTTTTATCTTTTAGACTGCCCTGGTAAACAGCCAAGGGATCTTTAACATGCACAGTGTCGTGATATGCACACAGGATCTCCTTTTTTAATCTTCCGTCTCCTATGCGATTAGGTGTCGATCGACCTACTTAGACAGGAGGGGGTTGGGGAGGAGGGGTGGGGAAGAAATTTGACTTTAACTCCCCCCAAAAAAAAATAAATTAAATAAATAAATGTTTCAACCGTCCGGACTTGAACCCACGATCTTGGTTTGAGAGGTCGACTGACACCTTACCTCTGGACTACCGAGACCTCTAGAGATGAAGAGAAATACTAATCCTACAAGTTAAATTCTCCCCTCCTTCCTCCAAATAGATTGAACGTGTATGACATGGTAAAGGACTAATGGATAAGATGATGCAGCTATAGATGAATGCGGGAGCGATAGCTCACTAGGTACAGCACTCGCCTTTGCGTATGTAACAGAACTCTCGCGGGTTGGAAATCGATAAGAACAGGCCATTCCGCCCTCCACCCTGGCAATATTGAATTCGTGCCAAAGGCCTATTTAGAAATAATATATCTTACATAATATTGTACCAGACTTGTTGACCAGTTCATAACTCTGAATAAATGTAGGAGAGGCAAAGGTCAGAGTGGAAGGAAGTGTGTCTGGGCCTCCATACCTTTCTCAGAATAAAATAAGCACGAGCATCATAGCAGTGACATCAACTGTTATAGGATTGTCAATACTGATGTAAAAGACCACACACACACACACACACATATACACACACACATATATATATATATATATATATATATAATAAATAAATACCCTCCTCCCCCCCCCCTCTCCCATGCAAATCTTTTCCTCCAGACCGATTGAACGTGTATGTCATGCTGGGTAAGAATACAACCGTTAGAGATGAACAAACAGCCAATAAATTCTACCATTCGCCCCTCTCAAGGTGTCAACGATAATGAGCTACTTCAGCTATGCCGTGTCAATGCCGGCTGTGGTGGTCAGTCTGCTGATGGGCACCTACAGTGACGTCATTGGCAGACGCAAAATTCTCCCTCATCCCATTGGCTGCTGCACTGGTTAAAGTCATTGGGAACGTTTTTATTGTACGGTAAGAAGATTCATTTATTATTATTGTAATTAGTATTATCATCATCATCATCATCATCATCATCATCATCATCATCATCATCATCATCATCATCAACATCATCATCATCATTATTATTATTATTATCATTGTTATTGTTATCATTATTATCTTCATTATTATTATTATTATTATTATTATTATTATTATTATTATTATTATTATTATTATTATTATTATTATTATTATTATAATAATTATTATTATTATTATTATTGTTATTATTATTATTATTGTTGTAATTGTTGTTATTGTTATTATTATTATTATTATTATTATTATTATTATTAGAAGGGGAGGGGGTAAAGGGGAGGGGGAGATAGAAAAGAGGTGGAGGAAAAGGAGGAATAGGAGAAGGAGAAGAAGAAGTAGCCGAAGCAGTAGCACCACAACCATTATTGAACCAGTGACGTCGTGATTACAAGCTCCTGAGGAAGGCATTTTTAACACAAACGGGACAAACCTCGTTTATTGCATTACTGGATGGAGCAGTTTATTCCTTGCCATTGATACCATAACAAGGCTCAGTATCGATGCTTTCCTTTATACGATTTGTTTAGAAACGATACCGACCTAGCCTTCAACACATCGGTTGTACACCACGAAAGTTGGAAATTTTGTCTGACGTACAACAACTTGGTGTTCACTTTAATTACCACAAAGTACTCTATGCGAAAAATTTACTTTTGATGAATTGTTGTATAAGATATCTGGAGCAGTTGAAATATGGTCGACGTGATGTATTTAATAGCCTCTCACGATAGTATGATGTTTCAAAGTACTATATTATTCGTTCATAGGTTTATATACGAGAAAAACATTAAACAACGGAAAAAACAGTTAAAATTGCGATTTTCTCGTTACTTTTTGACAGTGATATAAGATCTACTATTTTTGTTAATCGTCCGATTGCCCCCAAATTTGGTATATAACATCTATAACGAAACTAAAACAAATTCATCCATTAGCGATTTTCGATTTCTCTTCAAATTTTTGCAAAAGGAATTTTTGTGTGATTGAATTTGCCAAAAATTGGAAACGTTGCTATATGCATTTAAAAAATCATAAGATAAAGACCCTTAATTTATCCAATAAAAACTAATAGGTGCGGCTAGATATTGATCCGAATAAGGTGTGTACAAAGTTAGAGCCAAATTTGTTCATAACTGAAATAACCTATTTGAAATGAAGTAGTAATTTTCTCAATGAAAACGAAGATGGCGGCGTTCCCATGGCAACCATATAAAAAGGAATTAAATATCTTCACGGCTAACTTAGACATGCCGAGTACAATGGTAGTGGTTAAAATTGACTATATCAATTATTATTGTAAGTGTCCCCCTCCTTTTAAGGAGAGTGTTTGGGAAATTGTCGAATAGCGTTGTTATAACCACTCTTAGAATTTTAACGTTTAACAGGTTGATGAAAAGTCAATGCAATGTTTCTAAATGTAACAATTTTGCAATGCAAATCCTTAATGAAAAGGTATCATGGCCTAATATACATAATATCACAATGAAAAGTATGACTGCAACTCGAATAGAATAAATGCATCATATTACCCACATATTTTACCCACATATTTTACGCACATATTTTAGCCACATATTTTACCCTTATATTTTACCCACATATCTTAGCCACATATTTTACCCACATATTTTACCCACATATTTTACTCTTATATATTTTACCCACATATTTTACCCACATATTTTACACACTAATGTACTCACATATTTTACCCACATATTTTACACACCTAATGTACTCACATATTTTACCCACATATTTTACCCACATATTTTACCCACATATTTTGTCCATATATTCTACCCACATATTTTACCCACATATATTTCCACATATTTACCCACATATTTTACCCACATATTTTACCCACATATTTTACCCACATATTTTACCCACATATTTTACATATTTTACCCACATAATGTACTCACATATTTTACCCACATACTTTACCCACATATTTTACCCACATATTTTACCCACATACTTTACCCACATATTTTTTCCACATATTTTACCCACATATTTTACCTACATATTTTACTCTTATCTATTTTACCCACATACTTTACCCACATATTTTACCCACATACTTTACCCACATATTTTACCCACATATTTTACCCACATATTTTACCCACATATTTTACCCACATAATGTGCTTACATATTTTACCCACATATTTTACCCACATACTTTACACATATTCTACCCACATATTTGTACCCACATACTTTAGATCATATCACTCTGTGCACGTTAAAGATACATTACCTGTTTACAGAGCAATCTGGGCAAACTTAAAATATCCTTCTAACAACCCCGAGATCACCTTAGAAAAGTTGTGAACATACTTAAAATAAAATCCAGATCAGATTTACTATACTTACCGTTAAGCATAGTGCAATCCAGAGCAGAGTCCTGATTTGTCTTGGGATACAGCCACCGTTAATGTGGTACTTTATCAGTGTTTTCCACGCCCACACCTTACAGATAAGTAGTCAATGTTCATAGTAATATCACTATTCCATTAATTGTCTAACATATTCTCACTATTCCATTGACTGTCTAACCATTATCACTATTCCATTGACTGTCTAACTTATCACTATTTTCCACATTATGTCTAACAATTATCACTATTCAATATCCCTATTCCACTGTCTAACCATTATCACTATTCTGTCATTGACTGTCTAACCATTATCACTATTCCATTGACTGTCTAACTACATTATCACTATTCCATTAACTGTCTAACCATTATCACTATTCCATTGACTGTCCAACCATTCTCACTATTCCATTGACTGTCTAACCATTATCACTATTCCATTGACTGTCTAACCATTATCACTATTCCATTAACTGTCTAACCATTATGACTATTCCATTGACTGTCCAACCATTATCACTATTCCATTGACTGTCTAACCATTATCACTATTCCATTGACTGTCTAACAATTATCACTATTCCATTGACTGTCTAACCATTATGACTATCCCATTGGCTGTCTAACCATTATCACTATTCCATTGACTGTCTAACCATTATCACTATTCCATTGACTGTCCAACCATTATCACTATTCCATTGGCTGTCTAACCATTCTCACTATTTCATTGGCTGTCTAACCCTTATCAATATTCCGTCGACTGTCTAACCATTATCACTATTCCATTGACTGTCTAACCATTATCACTATTCCATTGACTGTCTAACCATTATCACTAATCCATTGACTGTCTAACCATTCTCACTATTCCATTGACTGTCTAACCATTATCACTATTCCATTGACTGTCTAACCGTTATCACTATTCCATTGACTGTCTAACATTATCACTATTCCATTGACTGTCTAACCATTATCACTATCCCATTGACTGTCTAACCATTATCACTATTCCATTGACTGTCTAACCATTATCACTATTCCATTGGCTGTCTAACCATTATCACTATTCCATTGGCTGTCTAACCATTATCACTATTCCATTGACTGTCTAACCATTATCACTATTCCATTGGCTGTCTAACCATTATCACTATTCCATTGGCTGTCTAACCATTCTCACTATTCCATTATCCATTATCACTATTCCATTGACTGTGTAACCATTATCACTATTCCATTGACTGTCTAACCATTATCACTATTCCATTGACTGTCTAACCATTATCACTATTCCATTGACTGTCCCAACTTATCCACAGGTACGACATGAACATCAACTACTTCTACCTGACTTTTGCCCTCGAAGGAGTCAGCGGGGCTTACTTTGTCGTACTCATTGCCTCATTCTCCATCACCGCTGATCTCAGCAAAAACAAATCTGGACGCGTCCTGTGGATAAACCTCCTGATTTGTTTAAACCAGACTCTAGCTGGGGCATTCCTCATCGCTAACGGCTTCGTTATCGACAAGCTGGGGTTTATGGCCTCCAGCGTGATAACGGTGGTCCCAGTGGCCGTCTCCTTTTTCGTGACGTTGCTTTTCTTGCCTGAGACACGGCCACAGTCGGGGCACAGAACTTTGAACTTTGTGGCCAACGCCAGCAGATTCGTCAGAATGTTCACGTCTGAGGAAGCACAAAGCACCGTATAGCGCTGTGCCTCTGTCTCGTCTTGTTTTCTTCGGCGTCATCGACGTTTTGAACCAGGCTGGTATAGACACGCTCTACCAGATGCGGACCCCTCTTTGCTGGGACGCCACGCACATCGGCTACTACGGGGCAGTGTCTAAGGGAGCCCTGAGTGTGGCTGGCGTCATCTATTTGGCGGTAAGTCTGGCAATATGATTTTCTTATTGTGTGTGTGTGTGTATGTGTGTGTATGTGTGTATGAGTGTGTATGTGTGTGTATGTGTGTGTATGTGTGTATGTGTGTATGTGTGTATGTGTGTGTATATATGTGTATGTGTGTATGTGTGTGTGTATGTGTGTGTATGTGAGTGTATGTGAGTGTATAATGTGTGTATGTGTGTGTATGTGTGTATGTGTGTGTATGTGTGTATATGTGTGTATGTGTGTGTATGTGTGTGTATGTATGTGTGTATGTATGTGTGTGTATGTGTGTGTATGTTTGTGTATGTGTGTATGTGAGTGTATGTATGTGTGTATGTGTGTGTGTATGTGTGTGTGTATGTATGTGTGTGTATGTGTGTGTGTGTATCATGTGCCGAAATTTCAATGTGATGATTAGTGCAAACCTAGGCATATACCCTTAAAACGTTAATGTATATATATATAGTATATAATCTATTTTAGCCAAACTACCTTGCTTCTATGTTACAAAATTAAACCTTGGTTGTTACGTGTTGGGATGGGAGGAGGGGGATGGGGTTCACTTACAAACCTTGTTACAGAAATCAAAGTTTGCTCAGAAATTGTTACAGAAATCAAAGTTTACTCAGAAGGGGGAGGGGGGGAGTTGCTTACTAACCTTGTTACATAAATCAAAGTTTACCCAGAAGGGGGGGGGGTTGCTTACTAAACTTGTTACATAAATCAAAGTTTACTCAGAAGGGGGGGAGGGGTTGCTTACTAACCTTGTTACAGAAATCAAAGTTTGCTCAGAAGGGGCGGGGTGCTTACTAACCTTGTTACAGACATCAAAATTTACTCAGAAACGGGGGGGGGGGGAGGGGTTGCTTACTTACATTGTTACAGAAATCAAAGTTTACTCAGAAGGGGCGGGGGTGCTTACTAACCTTGTTACAAACATCAAAGTTCACTCAGAAGGGGGGGGTTGCTTACTAACCTTGTTACAGACATCAAAGTTTACTCAGAAACGGGGGGGGGGGAGGGGGTTGCTTACTTACCTTGTTACAGAAATCAAAGTTTGCTCAGAAGGGGCGGAGGGAAGGGTTGCTTACTAACCTAAAGGTTTTGTTTGTTGTTGGGTTTTTTTTCTCTCTCAGATTGCCCAACGCATTGGCTGTTTGTCAGATGAAAAACTGGCCATGATTGGAATGGTGTTTCAAGGTGGTGCCTACACCTTAGAAGCTTTTGTCAAAAATGCCTGGATGATGTACATGGGTAGGTGGTAGGGGGTATGACACAGTCGACAACATTCAAATTGGAAAAGTCGATATTTCGTCATAGAAATCGATTACCACGATCATATGTGCTAGTCATCTGTTGTCTTTGTAGTTATGATTAAATGTGCCAGTCATCTGTTGTCTTTGTAATCATGATCAAATGTGACAGTCATCTGTTGTCTTTGTAGTCATGATCAAATGTGCCAGTCATCTGTTGTCTTTGTAGTCATGATCAAATGCGTCAGTCATCTGTTGTCTTTATAGTCATGATCAAATGTGCCAGTCATCTGTTGTCTTTATAGTCATGATCAAATGTTTCAGTCATCTGTTGTCTTTATAGTCATGATCAAATGTGCCAGTCATCTGTTGTCTTTGTAATCATGATCAAATATGCCAGTCATCTGTTGTCTTTGTAATCATGATCAAATGTTCCAGTCATCTGTTGTCTTTATAGTCATGATCAAATGTGCCAGTCATCTGTTGTCTTTGTAGTTATGATCAAATGTGCCAGTCATCTGTTGTCTTTGTAATCATGATCAAATGTGCCAGTCATCTGTTGTCTTTAATCATGATCAAATGTTCCAGTCATCTGTTGTATTTATAGTCATGATCAAATGTGCCAGTCATCTGTTGTCTTTATAGTCATGATCAAATGTGCCAGTCATCTGTTGTCTTTGTAGTTATGAACAAATGTGCCAGTCATGTGTTGTCTTTGTAGTCATGATCAAATGTGCCATCTGTTGTCTTTGTAGTCATGAACAAATGTGCCAGTCATCTGTTGTCTTTATAGTCATGATCAAATGTTCCAGTCATCTGTTGTCTTTATAGTCATGATCAAATGTTTCAGTCATCTGTTGTCTTTATAGTCATGATCAAATGTGCCAGTCATCTGTTGTCTTTATAGTCATGATCAAATGTTTCAGTCATCTGTTGTCTTTATAGTCATGATCAAATGTGCCAGTCATCTGTTGTCTTTATATAGTCAAGATCAAATGTGCCAGTCATCTGTTGTCTTTATAGTTATGATCAAATGTGTCAGTCATCTGTTGTCTTTATAGTCATGATCAAATGTTTCAGTCATCTGTTGTATTTATAGTCATGATCAATGTGCCAGTCATCTGTTGTCTTTGTAGTTATGAACAAATGTGCCAGTCATCTGTTGTCTTTATAGTCATGATCAAATAGTCATCTGTTGTCTTTGTAGCTTCATGAACAAATGTGTCAGTCATCTGTTGTCTTTGTAGTTATGATCAAATGTGCCAGTCATCTGTTGTCTTTGTAATCATGATCAAATGTGCCAGTCATCTGTTGTCTTTGTAATCATGATCATCCAGTCATCTGTTGTATTTATAGTCATGATCAAATCATCTGTTGTCTTTATAGTCATGATCAAATGTGCCAGTCATCTGTTGTCTTTATCAGTCATGATCAAATGTGCCAGTCATCTGTTGTCTTTATAGTCATGATCAAATGTGCCAGTCATCTGTTGTCTTTATAGTCATGATCAAATGTGCCAGTCATCTGTTGTCTTTATAGTCATGATCAAATGTGCTGTGTCATCTGTTGTCTTTATAGTCATGATCAAATGTGCCAGTCATCTGTTGTCTTTATAGTCATGATCAAATGTTTCAGTCATCTGTTGTCTTTATAGTCATGATCAAATGTGCCAGTCATCTGTTGTCTTTATAGTCATGATCAAATGTGCCAGTCATCTGTTGTCTTTATAGTCATGATCAAATGTTTCAGTCATCTGTTGTCTTTATAGTCATGATCAAATGTGCCAGTCATCTGTTGTCTTTACAGTCAAGATCAAATGTGCCAGTCATCTGTTGTCTTTATACTTATGATCAAATGTGCCAATCATCTGTTGTCTTTATTTTTATGATCAAATGTGACAGTCATCTGTTGTCTTTGTAATCATGATCAAATGTGCCAGTCAGCTGTTTTCTTTATACTCATGATCAAATGTGCCAGTCATCTGTTGTCTTTATACTCATGATCAAAAGAAAGCGTACACATTTTGAATTAAGGTTATTTTAAAGTGTGAGAAGAAATCAACAAAGATTTTTTCCACAAGTTGTTGTGAGTGATATGCTCCAAAATATCGCACCAAATAAATTGATCTGAGTGGATTAGATCTTTCAACCGGATATGCACTGGAGAATCGATCTAATTGCATGTCAAGTTCGCGTGGCAATTAGAAACTTATGTGGTCTAAATATAATCCTGTTATTCAAATAGGATATTATTTTATCCCTGCCTCTTCTTAAAATCCTTGACCTGCAGTGTTCCCATATCTCGACTCGATTGAACACGTGTGGGACATCCTTGGAGGTGAGATCAATGCCATATACCCCCCCCCCACCTATCAAAACCCCGGCTGGCTTCGTCATACCCTTTCCACAATAATGCTCCCTAGCAGACCCCCTCCCTTTCCTTGATCTTTTCCCTATATTATGTCTGTTATCTGGCTGTTTCCTCTTTATTCACCATGAGATCACAGCATAAGATGGGCGTGGTTGACTCTTTCGTTCTTTCTTTCTATCTTTATCAGTTCCCAGTCTACCTTTCGCTGATGTTAAGATGCCCGAGACGATCTTTCTCCAGGACGCCCTGTCCTGGCATTTTCTGTTTCCTTCCAAAATGTTAAATGTCTATGCTTCAATGCCTCTTTATGCTTCTTGCCACTTTCTCCGAGGTCTGCCTTTTGGTCTTTTTACCTTTGGCTTTAGCACTGTATACTGATTTAGCTATTCTATTGTCATTCATTCTGTTTACATGCCCAAACCATCTCAATTCATTTATCTTTATCTTAGTTTTTGGTGCCATCTACTTTGGTTTGATGTTTTATTGTTGTGTTTCTGGTTTTGCCTCTTTTAGCTTGCCTACTACTCTTCTTTGATATTTCATTTCAGCTGCCTGTACTGTACTGTATTCTCTACTGTCTAAGGTCCAGGTTTTCGTTGCCATAGAGGAGAGTAGGACAATAAACTGTGTTTATACTGCCATTTTGGTTTTGTTGACAATTCTTGTTTACCTACAAATGCCTTTCCTAGGTGGTTATATATTGCACTTGCCTTTTTGATTCTCCTGGTTGATTTTTTTCTCTTAGTTTTCCTCTGAGTTAATCACTACTCCTAGGTAAAATTTCCAACTCTCTGGTAGCTTTTCATGCCTTTTTTTTGTACTAGAGGCCTACTCCTGCTCTAGCTCTATCTTTGACATCTACTCCTGAGAAGATTAAAATATGATTTGGTCCTACATTTTCTATTCCTTGTCCTGTTTTCTTTGTATGTGTAATGGCCAAAATGTCTAAATTGTTCCATTTCTTTCACTAATTCTAACTCATTTCCATTTATTGCCTAACATTCCGTGTTCCAAAAATTTGTTCATTTCCATTTATTGCCCTAACATTCCGTGTTCCAAAAAATCGCAGTCCGTGTTCATTTCCATTTATTGCCCTAACATTCCGTGTTCCAAAAATCGCAGTCCGTTGTTTCCATTTATTGCCCTAACATTCGTTTCCATGTTCGTCATTGAAAGATCAAGCCGGATATATTACATTTATTTCTCTGAATCTGTTTGGTTTTGGATAAGCAGGGGATTAGCCCCACTGTACCCTAGGTAGATGATGGGGCTGTCACCTTGAGGCCCCCTACCAGACTTATTATTTTCTGTCAGGGTTAACCCCCTTAGCCTTTGGTCAGTCAAGACTGACATGCACGGCAGGGTTGTTTCCTATCAGGGTTAACTCTCTTAGCCTTTAGTCAGCCAAGATTCCATTAATTAGTCAACCGATGCTCATTGTGCTATGTAGTTTCTTGTAATTCATTTGCTTTTTCTTTTTGTACGACGCCCATTTCATATGTAACTTTTCCACATTCATAAAAGGAAAACCATTTTGAACTAATAATATGAAAATTGGCAAAGGACACATTTATTTTATTGTCTATTCAACGTCACTGTCGCCATTATCAATGCACTTTGGCATTCGCCGTAAGCAACTGTCAAATGCAGTGACGTAAGTGACTTTGTCCAAGTACATGGTCGCCTCCTTTGTGGTCAGTTAATTGTCTTCTTTTGATTCAAATATTTGCC
>JAXRKP010001123.1:132500-140000 GCA_037039925.1 Doris montereyensis | reverse complement strand
CGTCAGTATGAAACTACTGAACAGGAAACTGTTGTAAACGTCAGTATGAAACTGTTGAACAGGAAACTATTGTAAATTTCAGTATGAAACTGCTAAGTATGAACTGCTGGGAAACTATTGTAAACGTCAGTATGAAACTGGTGAACAGGAAACTATTGTAAACGTCAGTATGAAACTACTGAACAGGAAACTATTGTAAACGTCAGTATGAAACTACTGAACAGGAAACTGTTGTAAACGTCAGTATGAAACTGTTGAACAGGAAACTATTGTAAACGTCAGTATGAAACTACTGAACAAGAAACTATTGTGAACGTCAGTATGAAACTACTGAACAGGAGCCTATTGTAAACGTCAGTATGAAACTACTGAACAGGAAACTATTGTAAACGTCAGTATGAAACTGCTGAGCATGAAACTATTGTAAACTTCAGTATGAAACTGCTAAACGGGAAACTATTGTAAACTTCAGTATGAAACTGCTAAGCGGGAAACTGTTGTAAACTTCAGTATGAAACTGCTAAGCGGGAAACTGTTGTAAATTTCAGTATGAAACTGCTAAGCGAAACTATTGTAAACTTCAGTATGAAACTGCTGAGCAAGAAACTGTTGTAAAATGCAATATGAAACTGCTGAGCAGGAAACTATTGTAAACTTCTATATAAAACTGCTAAGCGGGAAACTATTGTAAACCTCTGTATATAAATTTTTGAGCTGGAAACCATTGTAAACTTCAGTATGAAACTGCTGAGCAGAAAATCACTGTAAACTTCGGTATGAGACTGCTAAGCATGGAACTATTGTAAACGTCAGTATAAAAGTGTTGAGCAGGAAACTAGTGTAAACGTCTATATGAGACTGTTGAGCAGAAAACTATTGTAAACGTCTATATGAGACTGTTGAGCAGGAAACTAGTGTAAACTTCTATATGAGATTGTTGAGCAGGAAATTATTGTAAACTTATATGAGACTGTTGAGCAGGAAACTATTGTAAATTGTATATGAGACTGTTGAACAGAAAACTATTGCAAACATTCGAATGGGCTTGTTGAGTAGAAAGCTATTGTAAACTTCTGTTTGAGACTATTAAGCAGGAAACTATTCTAAACTTCTGCATGAGAATGTTGGGTAAAAAAAACTGTTGTAAACTTCTATGTAAAAATGTTGTGCAGAACACTGTTGTCAGATTCTGTATAAAAGAGTTGAGCAGAAAACTAGTGTCAACTTCTGAATAAGAGTGTTGAGCAGAAAACTATTGTAAATTTATGTATGGGACTGTTGAATAGAAAACTGCTGTAAAATTATGTATGAGTGTTGAGCAGAAACATGTTGTAAACTTCTGTGTAAGAGAGTTGAGCAGGAACCTGTTGTAAACGTCTGTATGATACTGCTGAGCAGAAAACTCTCCTAAATTTCTGTGTGAGACTGTTCAGCAGAAATTTATTGTAAACTTCTGTACGAGACTGTTGAGCAGGAAACTATTGTAAATTTCTGTATGAGACTGTTGAGCAGGAAATTATTTTAATTTTCTGTATAAGACTGTTGAGCAGGAAAGTATTGTATATTTCTGTACGAGACTGTTGAGCAGGAAACTATTGTATATTTCTGTACGAGACTGTTGAGCAGGAAACTATTGTATATTTCTGTACGAGACTGTTGAGTAGGAAACTATTGTAAATTTCTGTATGAGACTGTTGAGCAGGAAATTATTTTAATTTTCTGTTTAAGACTGTTGAGCAGGAAACTATTATAAATTTCTGTACGAAACTGTTGAGCAGGAAACTTTTGTAAAAATCTGTATGAGACTGTTGGGCAGAAATATATTGTAAACGTTTGTATGATGCTGTTGAGCACGAACTATTGGGCAAAAACTATCATGATACTATTGAGCAGAAAAACTATTGTAAACTTCTCTATATAAATGTTGAGCAGGAAATTATTGTAAACTTCTGTATAAGCCTGTTGAGCAGGAAACTTATTGTAAACTCCTGTATAAGAATGTTGAGCATAAACTTATTGTAAACTTCTGTTTAGATGTTTGAGCAGGAAACTATCGTAAACTTCTGTTTAGATGTTTGGTGCAGGAAACTATCGTAAACTTCTGTTTTGATGTTTGGTGCAGGAAACTATCGTAAACTTCTGTTTTGATGTTTGGTGCAGAAACTATCGTAAACTTCTGTTTTGATGTTTGGTGCAGGAAACTATCGTAAACTTCTGTTTTGATGTTTGGTGCAGGAAACTATCTAAACTTCTGTTTAGATGTTTGGTGAAAACTATTTAATGTTGGGTGCTTCTGTTTTGATGTTTGGTTTGCAGGAAACTATCGTAAACTTCTGTTTTGATGTTTGGTGCAGAAACTATCGTAAACTTCTGTTTTGATGTTTGGTGCAGGAAACTATCGTAAACTTCTGTTTAGATGTTTGGTGCAGGAAACTATCGTAAACTTCTGTTTTGATGTTTGGTGCAGGAAACTATCGTAAACTTCTGTTTAGATGTTTGGTGCAGCAAACTATCGTAAACTTCTGTTTTGATGTTTGGTGCAGGAAACTATCGTAAACTTCTGTTTTGATGTTTGGTGCAGGAAACTATCGTAAACTTCTGTTTTGATGTTTGGTGCAGGAAACTATCGTAAACTTCTGTTTAGATGTTTGGTGCAGGACACTATCGTAAACTTCTGTTTAGATGTTTGGTGCAGGAAACTATCGTAAACTTCTGTTTTGATGTTTGGTGCGTTTAGAAACTATCGTAAACTTCTGTTTTGATGTTTGGTGCAGGAAACTATCGTAAACTTCTGTTTTGATGTTTGGTGCAGGAAACTATCGTAAACTTCTGTTTAGATGTTTGGTGCAGCAAACTATCGTAAACTTCTGTTTTGATGTTTGGTGCAGGAAACTATTGTAAACTTCTGTTTTGATGTTTGGTGCAGGAAACTATCGTAAACTTCTGTTTTGATGTTTGGTGCAGGAAACTATTGTAAACTTCTCTGTTTTGATGTTTGGTGCAGGAAACTATCGTAAACTTCTGTTTTGATGTTTGGTGCAGGAAACTATCGTAAACTTCTGTTTTGATGTTTGGTGCAGGAAACTATTGTAAACTTCTGTTTTGATGTTTGGTGCAGGAAACTATCGTAAACTTCTGTTTTGATGTTTGGTGCAGGAAAAACTATTGTAAACTTCTGTTTAGATGTTTGGGATAGAACACTATAATAAACAACTGTATGGGAAAGTGGGGCAAAGTGGGGCAAAAGTGGGGCAAAGTGGGGCAAAGTGGGGCAAAGTGGGGCAAAGTGGGGCAAAGTGGGACAAAGTGGGGCAAAGTGGGGCAAAGTGGCGTAAATGACTATTGTAAACTTCCTTACAGAAATGTGGAGCAAGAAGTTATCGTAAACTGCTGTGTGGGAATTATTGTAAACGTTTGCAAGGAAATGTGAAACAGAAAACTATTGTAAACTTTCAATTTGATATAAGGACTTTAACAGCTGAAAACGATATTTAAAGGAGAGAGTCGATGTTTTGCAGAGGGGTGTGGGTGTTCATTATCTGAAGACCATATTATTTCGCTTACTTTCCTTTGTCTGTCTTTCTCTTGCACAATCATAATGCTATGTTGGATGGTTTTGCTGTTTGTTGGTTCTTTCATCAATTTGTCTGCTATTTTCCTCATCCACAGAGTATTTTTCCAGTTTTACGATGATAAAGCTAAAACCAAGAGGTTCAATACACAAGAAGCCGATGAAAAAGTCGACGTGGAAGAAAAATGATTTTATGCCATAATGATACCAAAAGAAAAGACTATAATAAGGCTTTATGCCTTAATGATATCAAAGAAAAGATTATAATAGGGCTTTATGCCATAATGATATCAAAGAAAAGATTATAATAAGGCTTTATGCCTTAATGATATCAAAGAAAAGATTATAATAAGGCTTTATGCCATAATGATATCAAAGAAAAGACTATAATTAGGCTTTATGCCATAATGATATCAAAGAAAAGACTATAATTAGGCTTTATGCCATAATGATATCAAAGAAAAGACTATAATTAGGCTTCATGCCATAATGATATTAAAAAAGACTATAATAGGGCTTTAATTCCATGTAGATGCATCTCCTTCCTGAATTGATAAATGTTTCAAGGCCTATTTATAGATGCCATTCAAAAGGAGTATTGTCTTTGTTTGTTAAGTGTTTCATTGATCCCAGCTATGCATGAATTTCACTTTGAATTTATATTGTCAATATATTTGTACATAGTTTGTGCAATAAAGTTTTTGAGATGAATTGATATGTAAAAGTAGACACACTAAAGGGTCGTTATGATTTATTCGAGTGATAAAAGGAATGGTACTGCACAATAAAAAGGAATGATACTGCAAAATAAAAAGGAATGATACTGCAAAATAAAAAGGAATGATACTGCACAATAAAAAGGAATGATACTGCAAAATAAAAAAGGAATGATACTGCACAATAAAAAGGAATGATACTGCAAAATAAAAGGAATGATATTGCAAAATAAAAAGGAATAATACTGCAAAATAAAAAGGAATGATACTGCAAAATAAAAGGAATAATACTGCAAAATGAAAAGGCGTGATACTGCAAAATAAAAAGGAATAATACTGCACAATAAAAAAGGAGGATACTGCACAATAAAAAAGGGAATCATATTGCGCAATAAAAGGAATGATACTGCACAATAAAAGGAATATGAAATGGAAATGAAAGGTGTAACACAGCGTTGTTGTGATAGCTGGTGCCATAGGCTGCCTCAGTTTCAGCTCTGACTTTCCTCTTGATTTTTCTTGTTTTAGATGTCAAAAGTTTGACATAATTTATATTTATCTTTTCATCTGTAAACGTGCATCGTTTTATGCAACATTCGTGGATTTACACAACAGTGCTTTCCAACTTTGTGAATTTCTTACATTATTATTCAGATGTGAGCTTGTTCTTCATATTTGAATCTGTATTTTTAAAATTATTGTGAACTGTTTTTATCCACCACGGACAATGGGCATTGTCAATAACAACACAGCATGGTTCCAACCGTTACATACAAGGCAAGTGATCTGATAAGACATCGTCAGTACAGCAGTCTACATTTGCCAGTCTTTGACTTGTTGAAGAAGTACCACTTATATAGAAACATATACAAACGCACACGAATAAGAAAGAGGGGCGGAAGATTAAAAAAAGCAACAACAAAAAAAACCGGCACTCAAATGCCAACAATTTAATTTTCAGCAGACCGACACCAAACGCCACAAATGTACCTGATTTAAGTCCTTTAAAGGTTGTGCTGTTAAATACACGCTCTTCGCGCAATAAAACAACACTACTGAACGAATACATAATTGTCTGTGACATAGATTTACTTTTCATAACAGAAATCTGGCTAAAAGATGATACTGATTGCATTTTGAATGATATGTTACCATCTGGTTACTCTTTTGTTAAACGGGACCGTCCTCATGGCAGAAAGGTGGTGTACTAATGGTGATTTTTAAACGGCATTGGATACCGAACTGATAAACTCTATGCAACCATCCACATTTGAAGTCCTTGAATGTAAAATTGAAGATCACTAATTGTTATTACAAGTTACTTTTGATATATCGCCGCCCCACTCAATGTCTCAATTACTCAGATTATAAATGAACTTCAAGATCACATCATCGATATTTCTGTTAAAACAAATAACTTATAGATTCTTGGAGATTTCAACATCCATGTTAATGATAATTCAGATAAAAATACGTTTAATTTCATAAACAGCATCGAGGCATGCAACCTGATCCAACATGTTAAATCACCAACACATATAGCCGAAACACACTTGACCTTGTTATGACTCATTCCAATGACAACCTCTTGCAAGATGTACGTGTGAAAGCAACCACATCTCAGACCATGAAAGCGTAATATTTCACTTGAAACTAAAAAAGCCCCTGCATCAACAAATTCGTACAGCATGGAAAGTTTTAAAAGTGACATTGTCAAATCAGATATAACTAAGAGCCTCGAGAAAGCTAGGACTGTTAAAATAAAAATTTCGTTATTTAACAAAATTGTGGTTCAAATACTTGACAAACATGCCCCCCCTGGTTACAAAGGTTGTAACAGCAAGACCGGACACCAAATGGTTTTGTGATGAAATCCTAATCTCAAAACGAAAGAGAAGAGCAGCCGAGGAGCCTTGGCGGAAATCTAAGCTTGTTATTCACAAAGAACTATATATCAAAGCAAAAAAACGAAACAAATGGACTGATAAACGAGTGTAAACGTACATATACCAGAGACAACATCGCTGTACACAAGGGCAACAGCAAGGAACTTTTTAACATGATAAATAGACTCATGAAACACGAACACCCATCATCTTCCTTACCATCACACGCAAATGACGAAGAATTAGCTAACATATTCAATAAATATTTCATTGACAAAATTGTCACCATTCGATCGGATGTTGACGAAAAGACTGGTTTCTGACACCATTAAAACTAGTGGTACGAAATTCATCATAACACCACCACCACTTTCCTACTTTTTAGCAGCATCTGTTGATGAAATCACTGAACTTGTCAATGCTGCAGCAAACAAACAATGCAAATTGGACGCGGTTTCCACGTAGGTTCTAAAAGCCTGTATTAATGAGCTTGCACCAGCCAATAACCTCCATCGCCAATTGTTCCATCCAAAATTCAGTTTTTTTCCACCGTTTTCAAAGAAGCACAATTGACTCCATTCTTAAAAAGAAGAATCTTGACAACGAGATGATGAAAAAATTACAAACTTAAATTTCATTTCAAAGATCATTGAGAAACGCATTGTGCGAAGACTTACCAACCATACAATGAGCTACAACCTGTGCCCCCTTTTTCAATCAGCATAATCAGCATACAGGCGAGGCCACAGTACTGAAACTGCGTTAATCCGTGTCCAGAATGACATAATCAACCAGCTCCAATGCAATGACAATATCGCACTTCTAAGGTTGGATCTGAGTGCGGCTTTCGATACTGTGGACCACAAAACACTCTTCGCTAGAATGCAGCAATGTTTTCGGTATCACGGGCATGGCTCTGAAGTGGTTTGTGAGTTTATCTTACAGATCGCACCCAGCCAGTTATCAATTTGGCGTCCCATAGGTATCAGTCCCTGGTCCGTTTCTATTTACACTATACACTACACCTCTCAGTGACATCATCACATCCTACAACATTGATCATCATTTTTATGCTGACGACACGCAACTCTACACCCCACTCAGCATGAACAATCACATAACAACTAAAGAAACAGCCATCATCAACTGTGTGTTAGACATCAAGACTTGGATGACAGAAAACAAACTGAAATTCAACAATGACAAGACATAATTGATAACACTTAAAAAAAAAGGAAAGGACATTTTATTAAATGAGCTGGTCATAAACAATACGACTATATGTAACAGCCATAGCGTCAAAATCTTGGTTTCTTATTTGATGAAT
>JAXRKP010001123.1:117500-127500 GCA_037039925.1 Doris montereyensis | reverse complement strand
TAACCGACGTGAAAAGCACGGTCCAGTGAAGGCCGAAATCAAATGGTAGCTAAAGTTCAATGTCGAAAAGGACGCCTGGACTTTCCAACCGCGCGGGTTGCGCAAATGTCAAAAAGCCTAAGTACTATTAAATGGTGTGTTAAAAGGTGTGCAAATTTGGCAAACATTCAATGTTCTACCAAAAACTGTAGTGTCAGCGTGACTAGTGTGACATGGGGGTCTGTTCTAAGTGGGACTAACCTTTTACATCGAACTGTGTTTTATTGTGAAAACCTGCTGATGTTGTCTGTTCTGAGTTTTTGTGTTCTCCAACCTCGATGCTATGTAGTGCCATTGACTGGATCAGGTGTTGTAAATGATGTCAGGTAGATGCATTACCTGCTACGTCGATCCCAGTTACCGTGTCTTATAACATGTCCATATAGCACCGTCTCCTCTACTTCGTTGTGTGTTTCCATGGTAGGTGTGAAGATTCCCTCTCTCTCTCTCTAATATTTAAATATCGTCTTCAACCATTTTATCTCCCCCTTCCCTTCCTATCTCACCTCCTAAGCATTCAACTATCACACTTTGTCGTAAGTCATTCAAAAAGGGTTAAATGTTGGTGCTAAAGGCTCAAAGGTCTTGGTGTCTCTGTCTCTGTCGTTTTGTACTGGGTTAAATGTCTCGTGTTAAAGAGTTAAAATGTTGGTACAAAAGGTTAGGGTTAAATGTCTTAAATGTTGGTACAAAACTGGGAAATGTTGGTACAAAAGATTCATTGGTGATATCGGGTTAAATGTTGGTACAAAAGGGTTAAGTATTGGTGACATTAAATCTTGTGTTAATTTGTTAAATGTTGAGTTGGGTTAATCTTTCTAAAGATCTCAAGATACCTAAAGTTACGCAGACTTTGTTTTTTGATAGACCTGAAATCTCTCTCGCTCTCTCTTTCCCTCTCTCTCTCTCTTCTCTCTCTCTCTCTCTCTCTCTCTCTCTCTTCTCTCTTCTCTCTAAACAAACCTCTGAAAGCTCTCTCTCCTTCTCTGACTAAGACACACTCTATTAAAAAGATCTGATTTGATTTCCTCTCCTCTCTCCCTCTCCCTCTCTCTCTCTCTCTCTCTCTCTCTCTCTCTCTCTCTCTCTGCTCTCTCTCTCTCTCTCCCTCTCTCTCTCCTCTCTCTTTTCTCTCTCTCTGTCTCTGTCTCTGTCTGTCTGTCTGTCTGTTTCTCTCTCTTTCTCTCTCCCTCTCTGTCTCTGTCTCTGTCTGTCTGTTTCTCTCTCTCAGAGAAAGAAAAGAGACGCATTCGATTAAGAGAGACTATTTGAGACAGAGAGAGACAGACAGGAGAGAGAGAGGGAGAGAAGAGAGCAGGGACAGAGAGATTTGAGAGAGAGTGGGAGAGAGATTCGAAAACAGGATGAGAGGGAGATAGAGATAGATAGATAGATAGATAGATAGATAGATTTGAGAGAGAGAGATCAGCAGAGAGAATTAAGAGAAAATGAACAGAGAGAGAGAGAGAGAGAGAGAGAGAGAGATTCGAGAGCGATGCAGGCGAGTTGAAGAGATTTGAGAGCCGAGAGAGACGAGAGAGATTCGATTTGATTGATTTGATTTGATTTGATTCGATTTGATTTGATTTGAAGAGACACGATTTGAGATTTGATTTATTCGATTTGATTTGGTTTATTTGATTTGATTCGATTTGATTTGATTCGATTTGATTTGATTTGATTCGATTTGATTTGATTTGATTTGATTTGATTTGATTTGACAGACAGACAGACAGACAGACAGATTTGATTTGATTCGATTTGATTTGATTCGATTTGACAGACAGACAGACAGATTTGATTCGATTTGATTTGATTCGATTTGATTTGATTCGATTTGATTTGATTCTGATTTGATTTGATTTGATTCGATTTGATTGAATGATTCGATTTGATGTATTGATTTGATTTGATTCCACCATATCATTCATTTGTCTCTATTTGATTTGATTTGATTCGATTTGTATTTGATTTGATTTGATTTGATTTGATTTGATTTGATTTGATTCTTTGATTTGATTCGATTTTTGATTAGATTTATTTCCATTTGATATGACAATTTGTGATTCCATTTGATTTGATTTGATTCGATTTGATTTGATTTGATTCGATTTGATTTGATTTGATTCGATTGATTTGATTTGATTTGATTTGATTCGATTTGATTTGAAACACTACCAAGGCGTGATTTGATTTGATTCTATTTGATTTGATTTGATTTGATTTGATTTGATTTGATTTGATTTGATTTGATTTGATTTGATTTGATTCGATTTGATTTGATTTGATTCGATTTGATTTGATTTGATTCGATTTGATTTGATTTGATTTGATTCGATTTGATTTGATTCGATTTGATTCGATTTGATTTGATTCGATTTGATTTGATTTGATTTCGATTTGATTCGATTTGATTTGATTCGATTCGATTTGATTTGATTTGATTCGATTTGATTTGATTCGATATATATATATATATATATATATAATAAATCTGTATGTCTGTCTGTCTATCTGTCTGCCTCCCCTCTGTCTGTCCGTCTGTCCGTCTCTCTCTCTCTCTCTCTCTCTCTCTCTCTCTCTCTCTCTCTCTCTCTCTCTCTCTCTCTCTCTCTCACAAACACACAATGACAAACACTCTCTCTCTCTCTCTCTCTCTCTCTCTCTCTCTCTCTCTCTCTCAGACAGACCTCTCTCTCTCTCTCTCTCTCTCTCTCTCTCTCTCTCTCTGTGTCTCTTTCTCTCTCTCTCTCTCTCTCTCTCTCTCTCTCTCTCTCTCTCTCTCTCTCTCTCTCTCTCTCTCTCTCTCTCTCTCCCTCTCTCCCTCTCTCTCTCTCTCTCTCTCTCTCTCTCTCTCTCTCTCTCTCCCAGAACCCACGTCTCTCTCTCTCTCACACACACACACACACACACACACTCTCTCTCTCTCTCTCTCTCTCTCTCTTCTCTCTCTCCTCTCTCTCTCTCTCGAGAACTCTCTCTCTCTCTCGAAGGCTCTCTCTCTCTCTCTCTCTCTCTCTCTCTCTCTCTCTCTCTCTTTGGATCAACTCTCACTTCAACTACATATCCATCCATCTGTCTACATACCTAAATATTTACGTTTTATTTCTACCTGTTTATATTGCACTCATTCATTCAGTTTCCGACTAAGATTTCATCAGTAACAGTTAGTCAAGACTGCGTTGTGCAGTGTAGAAGTAACAAAGAGGAACAAAAACTCCAACAACAACAAACAATCAAAAGACAGACAGAAAGTAAACTCAACATTACCGTGTACTAGTCTACCCGTTCATGCTAGCATAAAGTTTGTCCGTTTCTAAGATTTAATTTTCACAGGTCTAATTAACGAAAAATAGTTGTGTGGATAGAATAATGTTCCACATAGTTCTTACCTGCCCACATCGATCTCCTCCAATGAAGTCTGTAATTGCTCTATCAGCTTGTAGAATGTGTGACTGTCTACTTGCTTAGGTTTATCATTTACTTGACTGTATGGTTGCTCTACTGATTGACCTTCATCACTGTATTAGGTTATCTATGGTTTACTCATCCTGTATGGTTATCTATTAGTTTACCTTCAGTCACTGTATGGTTATCTATCTTACCTTCATCACTGTATGGTTATCTATGGCTTTACTTCATCCCTGTATGGTTATCTATTACCTACCTTCATCACTGTATTTATCTATTAGTTTACCTTCATCACTGTATGCTCTATTTTTACCTTCATCACTGTACTTACTATTCATCCTTCATTACTGTATCACATCTATTAGTTTACCTTATCACTGTATGGTTATCCATTAGTTTACTTCATCACTGTATGGTTATCTATTAGTTTACCTCCATCACTGTATGGTTATCTATTAGTTTACCTCCATCACTTATGGTTATCTATTAGTTTACCTTCATCACTGTATGGTTATCTTTAGTTTACCTTCATCACTGTATGGTTATCCATCTTCATCACTGTGTGGTCATCCATCTCATGTCCTGACTTACTTGCTTAGGTTTATATTTACTTACTGTTACCACTTGCTCATTGTTTGTTACTTATTAAGTTACATATTTACTCACTCAGTTACGTATTTATTCAGTTACTTATTCATCTACTTACTTACTCACTCACCTACTACCTCACTTATTCACTTACTTACTTGCTCATTCTTACTCACCTACTTACTCATCTACTCACTTACCTACATTTACTCACTCACTTACTCACTTACTTACTCACTCATCTTACCTAAAATCTGTCAGATGTATTTTAGCCATTACCTGTAAAACTTACTTCACTTACTTTTCATTCTTACTCACTGACCTCCTCTGTAAATTCTGTTAGATGTATTCTAGGCATCCTCTGTAAAATTTGTCAGATGTGTTCTAATCATCTCTAAAATCTGTCAGATGTATTTTAGCCATTACCTGTAAAATATGTCATGTATTCTATTATCCTCTGTAAACTATGTCATACGTGTTCTAGCCATCCTCTGTAAACTATGTCATACGTGTTCTAGCCATCCTCTATAAACTATGCCATACGTGTTCTAGCCATCCTCTGTAAACTATGTCATACGTGTTCTAACCATTCTCTGTAAACTATGTCATACGTGTTCTAGCCATTCTCTGTAAACTATGTCATACGTGTTCTAGCCATCCTCTGTAAACTATGTCATACGTGTTCTAACCATCCTCTGTAAACTATGTAATACGTGTTCTAGCCATTCTCTGTAAACTATGTCATACGTGTTCTAGCCATTCTCTGTAAACTATGTCATACGTGTTCTAGCCATTCTCTGTAAACTATGTCATACGTGTTCTAGCATCCTCTGTAAACTATGTCATACGTGTTCTAGCCATTCTCTGTAACATCTGTCAGATGTGTTCTAACCATTCTCTGTAACATCTGTCAGATGTGTTCTAACCATTCTCTGTAAAATCTGTCAGATGTGTTCTAACCATTCTCTGTAAAATCTGTCAGATGTGTTCTAACCATCCTCTGTAAAATATGTCAGATATGTTATATCTCTAGTTTTAATTTCATTGTTTTACTTCTACACCATGTTAATTTTCATTGGATACATTTCCTTTCCCCCTTCAGGTGAGATATGCAGTTGGTGGGTTTTCTTGCTGTTTATCCTCTTTCTATTCTCAACACAAGCTCTTACCATCTAAGAGTCATTTTAGGATTATAATTGATTGATACCATATCGTTTACATTTTCTATAATTACATTATTAATTTCTTATGCATTGTGATTTCAGCTTTATATCATAAGACTGAAAATTGAAAGATCAGCATCATGGATTCTACTTTAAAGACATCCCTTCTTAATGGTGACGATGATGGCGATGAAGATAATGATGGAATTATAACAGGTATGACCAATCCTCTTATAATCAACTCCCTCAACCAATCGACCCATCAAGCCAATATTATACCAGCGCCGATCAGTTTTACCTGGAAATATCCCATAATGGCGTTGAGACATACGATAGCCAATCACAGCCTGCTACCTTGACCTCGTCATCCAATAATGGCGTTGAGACAGACAATAGCCAATCACAGCCTGCTACCTTGACCTCGTCATCCAATAATGGCGTTGAGACATACGATAGCCAATCACAGCTTGCTACCTTGACCTCGTCATCAATAATGGCGTTGAGGCATACGATAGCCAATCACAGCCTGCTACCTTGACCTCGTCATCCAATAATGGCGTTGAGACATACGATAGCCAATCACAGCTTGCTACCTTGACTTCGTCAGTCCGTTTACGTGCGCGCTGGGTGTCCGCGCTATCGCTTCTTTTCTACGCCATGGCGACGTACCCTGACCAACCTGTGACGTCACAGTACTTAACGCATAGATGGTCGCAAGAAGCCAACGTGAGTCAAAGTTCCAGTAGCAATTTCTGTTTCAGGAATCACAGCGATCCCAGACGGCAAGAGGATAATGAAATCCAGGCTCGGGTAAGCAGAAGATCAGACTAGTCAACCTTTGTCTATTTTTTCTTTCGTTTGTTATTGTTTTGTTTGTTATTGTTTCGCTTGTTATTGTTTCGTTTGTTTTACTCGTGTATTCGTTGCCACCACGACCTCACTGCCATCAAGTTTATTCATTGCCACGACGACCTTCTCACTGCCATCAAGTTTATTCATTGCCACCACGACCTCACTGCCATCAAGTTTATTCATTGCCACCACGACCTCACTGCCATCAAGTTTATTCATTGCCACCACGACCTCACTGCCATCAAGTTTATTCATTGCCATCACGATCTCACTGCCATCAAGTTTATTCATTGCCATCACGACCTCACTGCCATCAAGTTTATTCATTGCCATCACGACCTCACTGCTATCAAGTTTATTATTGCCACCACGACCTTCTCACTGCCATCAAGTTTATTCATTGCCACCACGACCTTCTCACTGCCATCAAGTTTATTCATTGCCACCACGACCTCACTGCCATCACGTTTATTCATTGCCATCACGACCTTCTCACTACCATCAAGTTTATTCATTGCCATCACGACCTTCTCACTGCCATCAAGTTTATTCATTGCCATCACGACCTTCTCACTGCCACCAAGTTTATTCATTGCCATCACGACCTTCTCACTACCATCAAGTTTATTCATTGCCATCACGACCTTCTCACTGCCATCAAGTTTATTCATTGACGCCACGACCTTCTCCACTACGCCACCAAGTTTATTCATTGCCTCAACTGCTTCCTCACGACCATACCATCAAGTTTATTCATTGCACTCACGACCTTCTTACCACTGCACCATCAAGTTTATTCATTGATTACGACACTACCATCAAGTTTATTCATTGCCACTATGACACTACCATCAAGTTTATTCATTACCACTATGACACTACCATCAAGTTTATTCATTCCATTACGACACTACCATCAAGTTTATTCATTACCATTACGACACTACCATCAAGTTTATTCATTACCACTATGACACTACCATCAAGTTTATTCATTACCACTATGACACTACCATCAAGTTTATTCATTACCACTATGACACTACCATCAAGTTTATTCATTACCATTACGACACTACCATCAAGTTTATTCATTACCATTACGACACTACCATCCAGTTTATTCATTGCCACTACCATCATCAGTTTATTCATTACCACTATGACACTACCATCAAGTTTATTCATTACCACTACGACACTACCATCAAGTTTATTCATTACCACTACGACACTACCATCAAGTTTATTCATTACCACTACGACACTACCATCAAGTTTATTCATTACCACTACGACACTACCATCCAGTTTATTCATTACCACTACGACACTACCATCAAGTTTATTCATTACCATTACGACACTACCATCAAGTTTATTCATTACCACTACGACACTACCATCAAGTTTATTCATTGCCACTACGACACTACCATCAAGTTTATTCATTACCACTACGATACTACCATCAAGTTTATTCATTACCACTACGATACTACCATCAAGTTTATTCATTACCACTACGACACTACCATCAAGTTTATTCATTACCACTACGACACTACCATCAAGTTTATTCATTCATTACCTCTACACTACCATCAAGTTTATTCACTACCATTAACTACCATCAAGTTTATTCTTTACCACTACGACACTACCATCAAGTTTATTCATTACCACTACGACACTACCATCAAGTTTATTCATTACCACTACGACACTACCATCAAGTTTATTCATTACCACTACGACACTACCATCAAGTTTATTCATTACCACTACGACACTACCATCAAGTTTATTCATTACCACTACGACACTACCATCAAGTTTATTCATTACCACTACGACACTACCATCAAGTTTATTCATTACCACTACGACACTACCATCAAGTTTATTCATTACCACTACGACACTACCATCAAGTTTATTCATTACCATCAAGTTTTTCGTACCACTACGACACTACCATCAAGTTTATTCTTTACCATTACGACACTACCATCAAGTTTATTCATTACCACTACGACACTACCATCAAGTTTATTCATTACCACTACGACACTACCATCAAGTTTATTCATTACCACTACGACACTACCATCAATTTTATTCATTACCACTACGACACTACCATCAAGTTTATTCTTTACCACTACGACACTACCATCAAGTTTATTCATTACCACTACGACACTACCATCAAGTTTATTCATTACCACTACGACACTACCATCAAGTTTATTCATTGCCACTACTACGACACTACCATCAAGTTTATTCATTGCCACTACGACACTACCATCAAGTTTATTCATTACCACTACGACACTACCATCATTTATTCTATTCATTACACTTCCATCAAGTTTACATTACCACTACGACACTACCATCAAGTTTATTCATTGCCACTACGACACTACCATCAAGTTTATTCATTGCCTCAACTGCTTCCTCATTGCCATCAAGAATCGAAGGAAGCTGAAATGATAGACCATGCAACAGCAACTGGTGGTCTTTCTAAGACGATTCTGCAGGGAGCAGTCCAGAAAGCAGAACAGAGGGGCAGACAGAGAAATAAATGGGCTCATAACATCTCAATGTAAATTATGAGCAAACAATACTATGATAGACAGATGTAAAAGAATAAGAGGAAAGAAGAACTACCTATCTACTAACAAAAGTATCTGACACCACCCACTGGGAGCACAGTGGTAAGGAGTTTAGGTTTCTACCTTTCAACCAATGAGATAAGATAAGAAAAAAATGAGATAAGACAAGACGAGATAAGATAAGATACGATAATATAAGATGAGATAAGATAAGATAAGATAAGATAAGATAAGATAAGATAAGATAAGATGAGATGAGATGAGATAAGCTAAAATAAGATAAGATAAAATAAGATAAGATAAGATGAGATGAGATAAGATTTATCTTTATTTTTCATAAAACGGACACATTTGTTGGGTGGTACATCAGATCTGACAGTACAACAAGATAAGCAAATGGGTCGTTCCCCAACAGTTGAACAATTTTTACGAGTTACTTGGGTAAAATCCACCACCACCCCCCCCCACCACCCTCACTCTCTTCCGCCTGGTCCCGGTTTGCGGATCTAGAAGTTGCCCCACTGGAGACGAATGATGTGAAGGAATTCCCATGTACAAATCCTGAACATTCAGTTCACGTTAAAGATCCCTTGGTTGTTGATTTACAGGGAAATTCTACCAAAAATCCCTGAGATCGCTTTAGCTGGGGACATGGGTGAAGTCAAAACTTAAAAAAAAAAGCCAGCAACCACTCACAGGTGTTGGCTGCTACCACGTGAAATAAAACCTCAACCGACATCCTAGATGATTGCTTCCATACATTATGACCTACCTCCGTGCCGAAATCCTAGATGATCACTTCCATATTTACATCATGACCTACCTCCGTGCCGAAATCCTAGATGATCACTTCCATATTTACATCATGACCTACCTCCGTGCGTGCCAAAATCATTCAAATCCTCAGATGATCACTTCCATATTTACATCATGACCTACCTCCGTGAGGAAATCCTAGATGACCGCTTCCATATTTACATTATGACCTACCTCCGTGCCGAAATCCTAGATGATCACTTCCATATTTACATTATGACCTGCCTACGTGCCGAAATCCTAGACGATCACTTCCATATTTACATTATGACCTACATCCGTGCCGAAAATCCTAGATGATGTCTCTGTCTCTGTTTCCGTCTCTGTCCTTGTCTCTGTCTCTCTGTCTCTCTCTCTGTGTCTATGTCTATGTCTCTGTCTTGTCTCTGTCTCTGTCTCTGTCTCTGTCTCTCTGTCTCTCTGCCTCTCTCTTTCTCTCTCTCTCTCTCTCTCTCTCTCTCTCTCTCTCTCTCTCTCTCTCTCTCTCTCTCTCTCTCTCTCTCTCTC
>JAXRKP010001123.1:90000-107500 GCA_037039925.1 Doris montereyensis | reverse complement strand
TTTCCATCATGGTGCGTATGGTACGTTTACATGTAAAGGTTTGTTTCCATCATGGCGTGTATGGTACGTTTACACATGTCAAAGTTTGTTTCCATCATGGCGTGTATGGTACGTTTACATGTCAAGGCTTGTTTCCATCAAGGCGTGTATGGTACGTTTACATGTCAGGTTTGTTTCCATCATGGGGCATATGGTACGTTTACATGTCAAAGTTTGTTTCCATCATGGCGTGTATGGTATGTTTACATGTCAAGGTTTGTTTCATCATCATGATATGCGTGTATGGTGTACGTATGTTTACATGTCAAAGTCAAGGCTTGTTTCCATCATGGTGTGTATGGTACGTTTATGTCAAGGTTTGTTTTCATCATGGCGTGTATGCATGTTTACATGTCAAGGTTTGTTTCCATCATGGCGTGTATGGTACGTTTACATATTCAATCATGGTACGTTTACATGTCAAAGTTTGTTTCCATCATGGTGTACGTCTACATATCAGGTTTGTTTCCATCATGGCGCGTATGGTATGTTTACATGTCAAGGTTTGTTTCCATCATGGTGCGTATGGTACGTTTACATGTCAAGGCTTGTTTCCATCATTGTGCGTATGGTACGTTTACATGTAAAGGTTTGTTTCCATCATGGTGCGTATGGTACGTTTACATGTCAAGGTTTGTTTCCATCATGGTGCGTATGGTATGTTTACATGTGAAGGTTTGTTTCCATCATGGCGCGTAGGGTACGTTTACATGTCAAAGCTTGTTTCCATCATGGTGCGTATGGTACGTTTACATGTCAAGGTTTGTTTCCATCATGGTGCGTATGGTATGTTTACATGTCAAAGATTGTTTCCATCATGGCTGTATGGTTTGTTTCCATGTTTACATGTCAAGGTTTGTTTTCCATCATGGCGTGTATGGCACGTTTACATGTCATGCCTCAGGCTTCGTCGGTCTCATCTTCTTGTCGGTAGGTTTACATTTCAAGACTTGTTTCCATCATGGCGCGTAATGCATACGCGCGTCACAGGATATGCGCTACGGATACTCGTGTTATGATTATACGCACGTGTTTTGAAACTCGTTTTATGGATACACGTGTTATGAAAAGACGTGTTATGCATACTATTATTATAGATACATGTGTTACGGTTACAATTGTTATGGATACATGTATGTTACGGATATGCGTGTTATGGATATTCGTCTTATGGATATGCATGTTATGGATACGAGTGTTATGATATATGGATATGTGTTATGGATATGTGTGTTATGGATATACATGTGTGATGGATGGATGCATGTGTTATGGATATATGTGTGTTACGGATACGCATACGCATGTTATGGATACATGTGTTATGGATACATGTGTTATGGATACATGGATACATGTGTTACATGTTACGGATACGCATGTTATGGATTATGCATGTGTTATACGGATACGTGTTATGGATACATATGGATGCGTCACGGATACGCATCTTATGGATACGTTCTGGGTACGATACGCATGTTATGGATACATGCATCACGGATGCATGTACGCGCCGCGTCTTATGATGTTTTATGTTTCTATGAAGTGCGTATCCGATTACGCACAATTTTTTGTGTCTGCATAAGGTGAATACACTTCATGCAGAGAGCGCGTAGGAATATGGCTGCAAGGCGACAAAGGGATATCACTACTTACGCTACCAGGAAAAGTGTATGCCAGGATTTTGGAAATGAGACTTCGGAAAAGAATAGAAGATCAGATTGAAAAAACAACAGAGTGGATTTAGACCAGAAAGAAATGTACAAGACCACATGTTTACAATTAAACATATAGAAAAAAAAATTCCTTGAGAGAAACATTAACTTGCATCTATGTTTTATGGACTTAGAAAAGACATTTGCCACTGTGAGGAGGGACGAACTATGGCATTCCTTAAAAGAACACAATGTACAGCAAAATTTAATAGAAGCTATTAAAAGTTTTTACAATAAACCAATATGTGCTTTGAGAGTAGCTGAAAAGGCATCTGCAGAATTTGATGTAGATATAGGAGTAAGACAGGGTTGTACCTTTAGTCCTCTTTTGTTTATCACATTTATGGATTCAGTTGCAATGGCATTCTCAAAGATGAAGGAAATGAATGTCGTATGTGGAAACTCAAACCAGTAAATGTATCAATGCTTTTATTTGCTGATGATTTAGTTGTTTTGAAAATCAGAAAGGGACCTTCAGTCGAATATCAACATAATGAATAATGAATTAAATAAAAGAGGAATGGGGGTAAATGCAAAGAAAACCAAGACAATGCTAGTAGCCAGGGAAGCTAAAACACAAAACTTTAAATTGGGCAGGAGAATTTAGAAAAAGTCCAAAGCTACAATTATCTAGGAGTAATGATTAACTCAGAGGGAAAACTAAGAGAAGGAATCAGCCAGAGAATCAAAAAGGCAATGACAATATATAACCATCTAGAAAAGGTATTTATAGATAAACAAGAATTGTTAACAAAAACGAAAATGGCAGTATACAACACAGTTGATTGTTCTACTCTCCACTATGGCAGCCAAACCTGGACCCGTAGAGTGCAAGCAGCTGAAATGAAATATCTAAGAAGAGTAGTAGGAAAAAGCAAAAGAGACAAAATCAAACACAACAATAAGAGATCAAACCAAAGCAGATATCATAAAAACTAAGATAGAAATAAATCAACTGAGATGTTTTGGGCCTGTAAACAGAATGAATGACAATAAAATAGCTAAATCAGTATTCAGTGCGAATCCATTCAGTGCTAAAACTCAAGGTAAAGACCAATAGGCAAACGTCGGAGAAAGTGGGAAGAAGATATAAAGAAGGCATTAAGCAAAGAAATTTAACTTTCACGGAAGGAAACAGAAATGTCAGGACAAGGCAGTCTGGAGAAAGGTCATTTATGGTATCTAAACACACACACCGGAAAGTAAAATGGGAGTTGATAAAGAAAGACAGAAAGTAGTTGTGTAGTGTGTGTTAATGTGTAGTGTAGCTGTGTATTGTGTAATTGTGTAGTGTGTAGTTGTATAGGTGTGTAGTTGTGTAGTTGTGTAGTGGAGTCATGTAGTTGTGTAGTTGTTAGGTGTATGTGTAGTTGTGTAGTTGTGTAGTTGTGTAGTTGTGTAGTTGTGTAGTTGTGTAGTGTGTAGTTGTGTAGTGTGCTAGTTGTGTAGTTGTGTAGTGTGTAGTGTTGTAGTTGTGTAGTTGTATAGTTGTGAAGCTGTGTAGTTGTGTAGTGTGCTTAGTTGTGTAGTTGTGTAGTTGTGTGGTGTGTAGTTGTGTAGTTGTGTATTGTGTAGTTGTGTACTTGTGTAGTGTGTAGTTGTGTAGTTGTGTAGTTGTTAGTTGTGTAGTTCTTTAGTGTGTAATTGTGTAGTTGTGTAGTGTGTAGTTGTAATTGTGTAGTTGTGTAGTCGTTGTGTAGTGTGTAGATGTATGGTTGTGTAGTGTGGTAGTGTGTAATTGTGTAGTTGTATAGTTGTGTTAGTTGTGTAGTTGTGTAGTTGTCTAGTTGTGTAGTTGTGTAGTTGTGTAGTTGTGTAATTGTGTAGCTGTGCACTTGTGTAGTTGTGTAGTTGTGTAGTGTGTAGTTGTGTAGTTGTGTGTAGTTGTGTAGTTTGTAGTTGTGTAGTTATGTGTTGTAGTTGTGTAGTGTGCAGTTGTGTAGTTGTGTTATGTAGTTGTAGTCATGTAGTGTGCTGTTGTGTAGTTGTGTAGTTGTGTAGTTAGTTGTGTAGTTGTATAGTTGTGTAGTTGTGTAGTTGTGTAGTGTGCAAGTTGTGTAGTTGTGTAGTTGTGTAGTCTTGTAGTTGTGTATTTGTGTAGTTGTGTAGTTGTGTAAATGTGTAGTGTGTAAAGTTGTGTAGTTGTGTAGTTGTGTAATTGTGTAGTTTTGCAGTTGTTTAGTGTGTATTTATGTAGTTTGTAGCTGTGTTTTATAGTTGGGTATTGTGCAGTTGTGTAGTTGTGTAGTGTGTAGTTGTGTAGTGTGCAGTTGTGTAGTTGTGTAGTTGTGTAGTGTGTAGCTGTGTAGTTGTGTAGTTGTGTAGTGTGTAGTGTGTAGTGGTGTAGTTGTGTAGTTGTGTAGTGTGTAGTGTGTAGTTGTGTAGTTGTGTAGTTGTGTGTAATTATGTACTTGTGTAGTTGTGTAGTGTGCAATTGTGTAGTTATTGTAGTTGTGTAGTTAGTGAGTGTGTAGTTGTGTAGTGGGTAGTTATGTAGTGTCCAGTGTGTAGTTGTGTAGTGTCTAGTGTGTAGTGTGCAGTTGTGTAGCTGTGTAGTGTTTAGCCCTGACAGGCGGTTTGTCGGATCATGCTCTGTTGGTTTTGTAAAATTATTCTTTACTCTTTATTTTTTACTTTTAGATCATATTTGATTTTATCTTTATTTTTAGTTTTCGTTCCTACAGAGTGACCTTTCATGTCATCTATTTTTAAGGGAAATTGTATCTGTTGTCTTACCTATTATATACTTGGCATTTTAACGTTGCGATTCCAATAATTTGACACAATAGATTTTTTAGAATATAATTTTGTACGTTGCCACGGTCAGTTTGAGCCTGTCGGGAGGCTGGTGAGTAGATTCCCTAATGTCAACAATCACATTGACAATCACATTGACAATAACATTGCAATCATTAATATTTATCCCATATTTGACAATAACATTGACAATAATATTTACAATCATTGCCAATCAATAACATTGCCAATAATATTTACAATCACATTGACAATATCATTGACAATCACAAACTGTTATTCCTTGTCGATCCAACACAACAGCTGTCTCCATACCGCCTTCTTTCCATTCTCAGCCTACAACTGGCCACTTTGTAGTGACACCACTGGGCTAACTCATTTCTTTTTTCCCTTCCTTTTTTGTTTGATTTCTCAGCAAATTCAGATTTTATCAAACAAAACAAAAACATGAACGTTTCTGTCTCCCTGTGACAAGTTTCGTTTCGCTAGCTTTTATGTTAGTTTTGTTGTAGGTGATAATAACACTACCTTTCCTTGTGCTTTTAGGATATTGTCACATGTAGGCTAAAACATAGCGGCTGTTTCAGGTTTAGTGAACTGCTCATAACTTTGTGAGAAATTTAAAAATATGGCAACGACAATGTAAATGTGTTATATCAGTAAGTTACTGTTTCAGCTTGCAGTTGTTTGTGTATTGTATTAGGTTTCATGTGCAGCTAGTGTCAACCTGGGAACACCGCCACGCTGGACAGGGTGTCTTCAAACAAACAAACAAACAAACAAAACAAAACAACTAATGTTAACGCAAGCAATATTTTAGTTTTTTGAAGAAAATTAATAAAATTGCTTGAAAGCATGTCAGGGATAGACCATCAAACCTTTACTTAGAAGTTGCTAGACTTGATGGGGTGGCCCATTTAACAAGGGGAGGATGGACATGATTGTGCCATACCGGTTTATAGAAGGGTAACCAAAAACAAAACAAAAAATCTGGGTCAGGCCATTTGTCAAATGGGATTTCAAAAATCCTCTCCTGCTCATTTTCTTAAAAAGCCAGATTTTTTTATGTGATCACCGACTTGTTCTTAAAAGCTGCCGAGGACTCGCTGGTCCAGAAGGCAGGGTGTTGGCCTCTCAACCAAAGGTCATTAGATTCAGGCCTCACCGAGTGTTGAAAACGTTTTCTTGAGTTACTTTTTTGAGTAAAATCTACCACCCCCCCACCCGGTCCAGGTAGATGGATTGATATTTCATCCCATCGGAGACGGACGATTAAAGGAGGTCCCGTGTGCAAATCCACAACACTCTGTGGATGTTAAATATCTCTTGGCTGTTTACAAGGCAGTGCGGGCAAAAGTTAAAAATCCTACCCGAAAAAAAACAACCTTAGTAGTGGATCAAATAAAAACCAAAACTCTACAGTGGATTTTTTTTATTTGTTACCTGTCCGGCCTGGGTGAGTAGATTCCCTATCAAATAAAAATCACCCGACAATCACGTGACAATCACACCTGATTCCTTGTTGACTCAACATAGCTGTCAACACGTACACCGTTTCTATTCACCAACTTGCAACTGTAAAAGCAACAAAAAGGAACGAAAATCAACAAAAATCTGGCAACAACATTTGCTTCATTTTATCCGTCCACCAGTGTGGTGATCTGAGGGCCAGCAAAGATGAGTGAAAAAAAAAAAAAGTGGATGCTACCAGCAATATTTCGTGTACTCCCAACGTCCCCAGTGAAACAAATGTCGGCCTCAACCCAAAGGTAGTGTGTTCAAGACCCGCCCACGGACGAAACATTTTCTCGAAATCACCTCCCTAGTCCAGGTATTGTGTAGCATAAAAAGGAGGTCCGGCACACATCCAAACTCTGTACAAAAGATGCATTGGCTGTGTACAAGGCAGTCTAGGCAACAAAAAATCCCATCAAAAACACCCGAGATCACCTTCGTTGTGGATGTGGTTAAATGAAATCAAATGGATTGACAACATCGCAAAGCTCGTATAAAAAACTATTCTTGGTTTAATGAAGTCCAATCTTTTGAACAAAGCAATACCACTTTTTGAAGACAAACACTGTCCTCTAGTTTACTCTGAAACCAACAACAAAGAAAAAACTAAAAAAAACCCCCAATCCAAACCAAAGCAAACCAAGCAAATAAAAGCAAACCATTGCAAAGCAAATCAAAGCAAATAAAAGCAAACCATTTGCAAAGCAAACCAAAGCAAATAAAAGCAAACCATTGCAAAGCAAACCAAAGCAAATAAAGCAAACCATTGCAAGAAACCAAAGCAAATAAAAGCAAACCATTTAAAACAAACCAAACCAAACCATTGCAAAGCAAACCAAACAAACCATTGCAAAAACCCAAAGCAAACAAACCAAACAAAGCAAACCATTGCAAAAACAAACCAAATCATTGCAAAAAAAACCAAACCAAAGCAAACCAAACCAAAGCAAACAAAACCAAAGCAAACCAAACCAAAGCAAACCAAAGCAAACCAAACCAAAGCAAACCAAACCAAACCAAACCAAACCACTGCAAAGCAAACCAAATCAAACCAAAACAAACAAAACAAAACAAAAACAAACCAAACCAAACCAAAGCAAACTAAAACAAACCAAACAAACAATTGCAAAGCAAACCAAACAAAACAAACCAAACCAAAGCAAACAAAGTAAACCAAACTAAAGCAAACCAAAGCAAATCAAAGCAAATCAAAGCAAAGCAAAGCAAAGCAAGTCAAAAACAAACACACCAAACACAAAGCAAACATTGTCTTGACTCACCGTGTAAACTTGAAACCTAACCAACTTTCTACACCATAGTGTCTTGACTCACAACCAACTTTTCTACACCATAGTGTCTTGACACACCGTGTGAGCCTTCAACCACCTTTCTACACCATAGTGTCTTGACTCACCGTGTATGCCTTCAACAACTTTCTACACCATAGTGTCTTGACTCACTGTGTATGCCTTCAACCAACTTTCTACACCATAGTGTCTTGACTCACCGTGTAAAGCCTTCAACCAACCTTTCTACACCATAGTGTCTTGACTCACCATTAATGTGTCTTGATTCAACCAACTTTCTACACCATAGTGTCTTGACTCACCGTGTATGCCTTCAACCAACTTTCTACACCATAGTGTCTTGACTCACTGCCTTCAACCAACTTTCTACACCATAGTGTCTTGACTCACCGTGTATTCCTTTCTACACCAAGTGTCTTGACTCACTATGCAACCAACTTTCTAGTGTCTTGACTCACCGTGTATGCCTTCAACCAACTTTCTACACCATAGTGTCTTGACTCACTGTGTATACCTTCAACCAACTTTCTACACCATAGTGTCTTGACTCACTGTGTATGCTTCAACCAACTTTCTACACCATAGTGTCTTGACTCACCGTGTATACCTTCAACCAACTTTCTACACCATAGTGTCTTCACTCACCGTGTCCTTCAACCACCTTTCTACACCATAGTGTCTTGACTCACCGTGTATGCCTTCAACCAACTTTCTACACCATAGTGTCTTGACTCACCGTGTGAATCTTCAACCAACTTTCTACACCATAGTGTCTTGACTCACCGTGTATACCTTCAACCAATTTTCTACGCCATAGTGTCTTCACTCACCTTGTATGCCTTCAACCACCTTTCTACACCATAGTGTCTTGACTCACCGTGTGTGCCTTAAACCAACTTTCTACACCGTAGTGTCTTAACTCACCGTGTGAGCCTTCCAACCAACTTTCTACACCATAGTGTCTTGACTCACCGTGTGCCTTCCAACCAACTTTATACACCATAGTGTCTTGACTCACCGTATGTGCCTTAAACAACTTTCTACACCATAGTGTCTTGACTCACCATGTGCCTTAAACCAACTTTCACCACATCATAGTGTCTTGACTCACCGCATGTGCCTTCAACCAACTCTCTACACCATAGTGTCTTGACTCACCGTGTGTTAAACCAACGTTCTACACCATATTGTCTTGACTCACCGTGTACCTTCAACCAACTTTCTACACCCCATAGCGTCTTGACTCACCGTGTGTGCCTTCAACCAACTTTCTACACCATAGTGTCTTGACTCACCATGTGCCTTCAACCAACTCTCTACACCATAGTGTCTTGACTCACCGTGTGTGCCTTCAACCAACTTTCTACACCATAGTGTCTTGACTCACCGTGTGAGTCTTTAACCTTTTCTACACCATAGTGTCTTGACTCACCGTGTGAGCCTTTAACCAACTTTCTACACCATAGTGTCTTGACTCATCGTGTATGCCTTCAACCAACTTTCTACACCATAGTGTCTTGACTCACCGTGTGTGCCTTCAACCAACTTTCTACACCATAGTGTCTTGACTCACCGTATGTGCCTTCAACCATTATTTCCTTAGATTGTCCAACAGTGTGGATGTTTGGCAGAAGAAAAGATGGCCATGATTGGAGCGCTCTTCCAAGGTGCTTCCTACGTCTTGGAAGCCTTTGTCAACAATACTTGGATGATGTACTTGGGTAGGTCATCTAGTTTGAGAACAAATTTTTAAAAAAAGAATACAATATGGAAGCCTTTGACAACAATACTTGGAGGATGTACTTGGGTAGGTCATCTAGTTTGAGAACAAATAAAAAAGAATACAATATGGAAGCCTTTGTCAACAATACTTGGGAGGATGTACTTTGGTAGTCGTCTAGTTTGAGAACAAATATATATTTTTTTTAAATACAATATGGAATCCTTTGTCAACAATACTTGGGAGGATGTACTTTGGTAGTCGTCTAGTTTGAGAACAAATATATTTTAAAAATACAATAAGGATAATGCTAGTACGGTAGTAATGTTGGGCCCTACGTTTTAACTGTTCACTCTTTCTCAATTGTTGTTATCTCGCTGTTTCTTTTTTTATCCTCCCTGACATCATCTCTCCCAAGTAAATTCATGCTCTACGTATGCGCTTAGTGAGCAGTTGGCGGGCGCTACTGGTAAGTCCTGCTTCTTTCGTTTTATCACTTTCACTTCTCTTTCCTCTTCTCGTTTCCTCTTGATTCGCCTTGAGATCACCGCATATGGTGGACGGGATAAATTTCAATAAATCAAACTATGCACTTTGGATTTAAGAAACGCTCTACTATGACACAGGACAGTCTGGATGTTCTGTGGAGCTGTGCGGGAGTTGGGAATGCTTGTAAGGTGATCGGCTACACGCTACACCCACACAGTTGGAATAATTATGTACGGTATCTATTTTACGTTTGTGTCACTGAGGCGTGATACCGCAGCCGGTAGTGGGGTGAATTTGCAATCACGACGTCACTGGTTCAAACCCTGGTTGCGCTGCACCAAGTTGATTTGTTGTGGTTATTGGTTTTGTTCACTCGCGACATAAGACAATAAGAAATCTCCATAGGAACAAAGACGAGGAAAATACAAGGAATAGACACAAAACAAATCCCGGCCACCATGGGATCGAACCCACGGCCTCTGAGTCGGCACCTGAGTCGAAAAGAAAGCGTGCTACCAAGTGAGCTAACTACGCTCTCTGCGCTTCACTTCCGACATGCCCCTTGGCTCACTGTTTGTCTTTATCTACGCGTACCTTACTTCACTCTGCTCTCCTTGCGTGGTCGACACGGGAATGAGTATCGAACTGTAGGCAGATAAGGATAGTGTGAGAGTATTGCGAATTGTATATATACTCTCTAGAGAGTTGACCAGGACTTCGATTGAAATGGCCTGCTGATGGCTGAACGACATAACATTTGCGGGCCCACACTTGTGAGGAGACTCGGTAGCTCAGAGGCAAGGTGTCGGTCTTTCAACTCACAGGTAAAGGGTTTAAGCCCAACAGACGGTTAAACATTATTCTCGATTCGTTTTGAGCAAAATCTAAGCGCCCCCCCCTCCGCCCGCTGCATGGTCCTGGTAGGTAGATCGAAATCTAGTCTCATCGGAGACTCACGATACCAAGGAGGTCCCGTGTGAAGATCACAACACTGTGCACCTTAAAGATCCCTTGGCTGTTTACT
Organism: Doris montereyensis; assembly: GCA_037039925.1. NCBI lineage: Eukaryota > Metazoa > Mollusca > Gastropoda > Nudibranchia > Dorididae > Doris > Doris montereyensis. Next base: position 96,931 of record JAXRKP010001123.1, on the reverse strand, counting down.
GGACAGTCCGGGCAAAATTTAAGATCCTACCTCAACCCTTAGTTGTGGATGTGGATAAAATCAAATCAAATCAAATCAAATGTTCGACTTGTGCCAGGATTCGAATTATAAACCAATCGTTGTCTTTGTCTTGTTTCTCATTTCAGTTCCTGTCATTGGTTTCCTGGTTTCTCCACAGTTGCCATCATCAGAGGACTCATGTCGTTACTGGCGGGGCCTTACAACCAAGGTACATGTACACATACACACTGGACATGCAGGGCTCGTAGTTCCCCCCCCCTGCTTTCTTATGTCCCTTATTATGTTTACGGCAGTGGATTTTATTGTCAAAGGCTAAATCTTTATGAGAGAGAGAGAGAGAGAGAGAGAGAGAGAGAGAGAGAGAGAGAGAGAGAGAGAGAGAGAGAGAGAGAGAGAGAGAGAGAGAGAGAGAGAGAGAGAGAGACAGACAGACAGACAGACAGACAGACAGACAGACAGACAGACAGACAGACAGACAGACAGTAAAACAGAGAGAAAGAGAGAGAGAGAGAGAGAGAGAGAGAGAGAGAGAGAGAGAGAGAGAGAGAGAGAGAGAGAGAGAGAGAGAGAGAGAGAGAGAGAGAGAGAGAGAGAGAGAGAGAGAGAGAGAGAGAGAGAGAGAGAGAGACAGAGAGAGACAGAGACAGAGACAGAGACAGAGACAGAGACAGGGGGAGACAGAGGGAGACAGAGAGACAGAGAGAGAGAGAGAGAGAGAGAGAGAGAGAGAGAGAGAGAGAGAGAGAGAGAGAGAGAGAGAGAGAGAGAGAGAGAGAGAGAGAGGGGGAGAGAGAGAGAGAGAGAGAGAGAGAGAGAGAGAGAGAGAGAGAGAGAGAGAGAGAGAGAGAGAGAGAGAGAGAGAGAGAGATAGAGAGAGAGAGAGAGAGAGAGAGAGAGAGAGAGAGAGAGAGAGAGAGAGAGAGAGACAGAGAGACAGACAGACAGACAGACAGACAGACAGACAGACAGACAGACAGACAGACAGAGAGACAGAGAGAGAGAGAGAGAGAGAGAGAGAGAGAGAGAGAGAGAGAGAGAGAGAGAGAGAGAGAGAGAGAGAGAGAGAGAGAGAGAGAGAGAGAGAGAGAGAGAGAGAGAGAGAGAGAGAGAGAGAGAGAGAGAGAGAGAGAGAGAGAGAGAGAGAGAGAGAGAGAGAGAGAGAGAGAGAGAGAGAGAGAGAGAGAGAGAGAGAGAGAGAGAGAGAGAGAGAGAGAGAGAGAGACAGAGAGAGAGAGAGAGAGAGAGAGAGAGAGAGAGAGAGAGAGAGAGAGAGAGAGAGAGAGAGAGAGAGAGAGAGAGAGAGAGAGAGAGACAGACAGACAGACAGACAGACAGACAGACAGACAGACAGACAGAGACAGACAGACAGACAGAGAGACAGAGAGACACAGAGAGAGAGAGATAAAGAGAGAGAGAGAGAGAGAGAGAGAGAGAGAGAGAGAGAGAGAGAGAGAGAGAGAGAGAGAGAGAGAGAGAGAGAGAGAGAGAGAGAGAGAGAGAGAGAGAGAGAGAGAGAGAGAGAGAGAGAGAGAGAGAGAGAGAGAGAGAGAGAGAGAGACTTATAGACAATTAGATAGAGAGATAAAGAAAGCTGTGAAATAAAGAAGTGGACACGTTGATATCTCTATTTCAGGTGCCGTGTTTGCTAGCATTGCAGTGGTAGAAGTCGCTTGTAACATTGCCTCTAATGCCGCCTTGTTTCAAGTTTACGCCGCCACTGTAGGCTTCATGGCTGGCGCTGTCTATCTTCTCATGGCTGCTTTCTGCTTCATTGACTTCTTCCTGTTCTTGTAAGTACATCGCCAATGAGTGGCGGATCGTGAAATGATTATGTTGAGGGACTGAGAATAAGGACTTTAATAACTGTGAATTAAAATGTTGTAACTCAATCTGAGAATGTTTGAAATAAAATAGTGATTGAGACTTACTTTTTTTTCCGGTGCTGGTTTGGATAATGAAACAATACTACATGCATTAGACTAAAAAGCCCTGTTTCCGTGAATAGGCCCACGTAATGCGTGATGTGCAGTGCGCGATGTACAATAAGTGATGTGCAATGCGTGATGCTGCGTATTGCCTGTTTCCATGTGTGCATGCATGTTTTAATGTGCGTTACCTATCAGTTTGTTCGTTTAGTGCTGTAAGCACAGTTTTGAAGACCTCACTGACTAAAATATGGCTCCTTGCTTGTCTAGATGCCAGAACATGGAAACAAGTAGATGGTGCTGAAATTGCCGTAATCGTAGGACTTTTTACTTGTAGTGTTACCTTAAAAAATAATATCCTGATCTATGTAGATATCGTGAACTGCATCGGCTTAATCAATAGTTGGTGACTGATTGATAATTAGGAAATCTTTACTTCTTTACTTAATTTGATCTCAGGTCTTTGTAAAGCTAGCTCGTGAGTGTTAGAAAGCTCAATTGGACTTTTGTGTGTGTGTGTGTGGGGGGGGGGGGGGGGGTGTAGAAACATAATATTAACCTAAAATGAGAATTGATTTGGAATGAATTTATATGTATGGTAAATGTAAAGAAGAATTAAAAAGGGATAAAGTTAATATATTTCCCTCTCCTTTCCACAGTATATTCTTCCATTTTTATGATGACTCGTCCAAGAAAAGAAACATTGACGTCATAATGAGTGACAACAACAATAATCATCGTGACAATGAGAAATGAAGTTATTTTGGAATGAAGAAAAACCAACATATGAGCGTGTTGAAGGTGTTTGCAAAATCTGTGTTAAATTCCAACAACCTTCAAAATGCATTTATCGATTCAGTAAACCAAGTGTTTCATACGATTTAAAAGAAGGGCCCCTAGTCCAAATCTCTCTTTCTCTGATGTAGGCTCACTGTCTTTACACCAAGTAGCCAAATTCTACAGAAGATCGAGAGCAAAAAGATAGAATAATTCATCTGTTCCGACCTCCATTAAAAACCTCCAATGAGTCGGTTTTGTAACGTATTGATTTGAGTCGGTTTTGTAACGTATTGATTTGAGTCAGTTTTGTAACGTGTTGATTTGAGTCGGTTTTGTAATGTATTGATTTGAGTCGGTTTTGTAACGTATTGATTTGAGTCGGTTTTGTAACGTATTGATTTGAGTCGGTTTTGTAACGTATTGATTTGAGTCGAGTCGGATTTATAACGTATTGATTTGAGTCGGTTTTGTAACGTATTGATTTGAGTCGGTTTCGTAACGTATTGATTTGAGTCGGTTTTGTAACGTATTGATTTGAGTCGGTTTGTAACGTATTGATTTGAGTCGTGAAATTGGAAAATGGAAGAGAAAATGAAAGTGAAATAGATTTATTGCATTGTAATTTATTCTATTCATTTTGATTTGAAACGTGACAGAGAGCAAATTTTGTTTTGAATAAATTATCTATCTTATCTTATCTTATTGTTTTAGAGCTTTTGACTCCATGGCTGGTTACAGTCCACGTGTCTCAATAAAGGCATCATCCTAACAGCCTTATACTATTGAGGCTTGTCACTGAATAAATTCTTGTACTCAGTTACCCCCCATGGAGACTTGCCCATCTCTCTGCCAGGTTCAATGGTAAGGAAAAGGCTATTAATGCTTGACTCATACAAGCTAAATAGTATTTATTTTGGTAAAAAGTATCCCCGCCGAAAATCACGACCTCAAATGGCAAATTGCGGCCGAAAATTTTCGACTTTTCCACAATGAATCCCAATTTTCCCAATTTTTAGCAAACAGGTTTTTAATTTTTTATTTTTTTTAAAGTTGAATTTGAAATGATTAAATCTTTTTTTAATGTGGCTTTTCTTTGATAAAGCAATGTAAACTGGCGATTTAGGTTATTTTCTTGTTCCAGTCGACAAATCTACAAATCATGGCCATTTTAACCACTTATCGGTACTTATCGGTAATTATCAGGACTCATCGGTACTTATCCTAACATCTACTCAAAACAGGAGAATCCTAAACTTAATCATAGTTTGTAGTCAGTCGTACGGTCGTAGCAAAGGAATTAAGCCTAGGTCTAAACGGTCATATGTGATATTTAAATGTAGTCAGTCGTACGGTCGTAGCTATGGAATAAAGCCTAGGTCTAAACGGTCGTATGTGATATTTAAATGTAGTCAGTCGTACGATCATAGCTATGGAATTAAGCCTAGGTCTCTCGGTCATATGTGATTTTTAATTGTAGTCAGTTGTACGATCGTAGCTATGGAATTAAGCCTAGGTCTAAACGGTCATATGTGATATTTAAATGTAGTCAGTCGTACGGTCGTAGCTATGGAATTAAGCATAGGTTTAAACGGTCATATGTGATATTTAAATGTAGTCAGTCGTACGGTCGTAGCTATGGAATTAAGCCTAGGTCTAAACGGTCATATGTGATTTTTAAATGTAGTCAGTCGTATGGTCGTAGCTATGGAATTAAGCCTAGGTCTAAACGATCATATGTGATATTTAAATGTAGTCAGCCGTATGGTCGTAGCTATGGAATTCAACCTAGGTCTAAACGGTCATATGTGATATTTAAATGTAGTCAGTCGTACGGTCGTAGCTATGGAATTAAGCCTAGGTCTAAACGGTCATATGTGATATTTAAATGTAATCAGTCGTACGGTCGTAGCAAAGGAATTAAGCCTAGGGCTAAACGATCATGTGTGATATTTAAATGTGATCAGTCGCACGGTCGTAGCAAAGGAATTAAGCCTAGGGCTAAACGGCCATATGTGATAATTACATATCTAGTTCTGTGTTCGTTTCCGCCGTAGTCTTGATGGTAAGTTTACGGTTTAGCGGCGTCAAAGAAAGTGGGTCAAATTTGCACTCGCTGTCGGTATCGACCTAGATCTACATTTAGAGGTGAGAATGAAGAAATTTATCCACAATCTCTTTCCTGAACCCCTATCCTCACACCATGGTAGGGTGATTGGGGTGGGGTGGGGTGGGGAGGGCTGTGCAGGGTAAGGGATTGTGGATAGATTTCTTCATTCATAGTGAATCATACCTTTAGCTCGATGTCGATCTAAGCCGATACCGACGAGTACAAATTTGACCCATTTTCTTTTACGTTTCTAAATCGTAAAATTACTGTCATGATTGACACTCGATTTGAATCGTGCACAGAGTGAAGAAATGTGGAACGGTATCCTGTCTGTCAACCAAAAGAACACAAGCCTCCACGTCACTGCACTACACAGCCATTTTAAGTTTTCTAGCCAAAACAACACAGCCCTGCACGTCACTGCACAACACATACATTTTAGTTTTCTAACCAAACAACACAGCCCTCCACGTCACTGCACAACACAGCCATTTTAAGTTTTCTAACCAAAACAACACAGCCCTCCACGTCACTGCACAACACAGACATTTTAAGTTTTCTAAGAGGACGAATGTTAATGTTACTGGCAGCAAGCTATTCCGCATAGTTTGCAACCTCATGTTGGACGACACCACAGAACACTAAAACAAGTGTTCTGTGGACGACACTAGAAAATCATGTGTGAAGGGCTACTCTAAAAACGTAAAAAAAACCCATTAAAAAAACAGTGAAGAAGTCAGATAAGGAGGTGACTGTAGACCAACAAAAGAAATTGATAGTGACATATGTTCCAACAATAGAAATGAAGAGATACAAAGACTCTCTCAATACAAGGACTATAATACTAATAGGTGTCGAGGGTATCCCAGTCAACGAGACATTCTTTAGAAACAGTGCCAGCTCTGATGTTCCAGAGCTTATAAAGTGTGCTAGAAAATGCAGCTACACATTATGTCTGAGGGGACTCGGTAGTCCAGAGGCAAGTTGTTGGTCTACCAACCAAAAGATCGTGGGTTCAAGCTCCGGCAGGTTGAAAACGTTTTTCCAAGTCAAACCTACTCCTTGGTCCAGGCAGGTGAATCAACACCTTTTTCCATTGGAGACGGATGATAAAAAAAGAGGTCACAATCCTCTGTACACCTTAAAGATCCATTGGCTGTTTATAGGACAGCCCAGCAAGACTTAAAATCGCAGCAAAGCCTCTGAAATCGCCTTAGCTGTGGATGTAGATATAACTAAATCAAATATCTAAAGAATCCAGAAAAAACACACGAAAACCCCACATATTTGAAAGCTGATGCAGAGAAAGCGTCTCCATTTACAATCTTGAAGAAGTCACAATGAAGCAAGCAAACGTGAGGCCTAAATATTTCTGTATTACAACTGTGTTGTACATTTTAAAAAATCTTTTTTCTTTAGTTTTATTCTACAAATCATGGCCAATTTTGACAATTATAAAGTTTGTGTGCAAATTTTTCAAAATGTTCAAATTTTGGTAATTTCTATTGGCACAACTTGGCTTTTTCTTTGCCCAATTTGGACATCGTTTTTAGACTTTGTATCGCAACTTTCTGAGGGACAGTTTGATGTAATGTTTCCTCTCTTTTGATTCTTCTAATTTTGTGATTACAAAGATTTTTTTGGAGAGACATTTTTTTACAGACAGACAGAGGCAGACGTTTTTTATTTGCAATTTTTATCCAGGGACAAATTATAGCTTATGTCATAACCACTTTTCTCTTGTCTTTTCCACAACGTAGGCTACATTGCCAATTGGCACATTCTTTTATTATTATTACTATTTTATAATTATTACTATTTTATTATTATTACTATTTATAATTATTACTATTTTATAATTATTACTATTTTATTATTCTTACTATTTAATTATTATTACTATTTTATTATTATTATTATTATTATTTTATTATTATTACTATTTTATTATTACTATTGTATTATTATTACTATTTCATTATTACTATTTTATTATTATTACTATTTCATTATTATTACTATTTCATTATTATTATATTTTTATTATTATTACTATTTTATTATTACTATTTCATTATAATTACTATTTCATTATTAT
>JAXRKP010001123.1:10000-85000 GCA_037039925.1 Doris montereyensis | reverse complement strand
ACTGAACTATGGTATTCCTTAAAAGAACACAGTGTAGAGCAAAATAGAAGGCATTAAAAGTTTTTACAATAAATAAACCAACATGTGCAGTGAGAGTAGCTGGAAACATGCCTGTAGAATTTGATGTAGATATAGGAGTAAGACAGGGTTGTAGCCTAAGTCCTCTTTTGTTTATCACATTTATGGAATCAGTTGCAAAGGCATCCTCAAAAATGAAGAAAATGAATGTAGCTATGTGGAAGCTCAAACCAGTAAATTTATCAGTGCTGTCATTTGCTGATGATTTAGTTCTGTTTGGAAAATCAGAAGGTGACTTTCAGTCAAATATCAAATGAAAATGAACTAAATGAAAGAGGAATGAGAGTAAGAAAGAAAACAAAACTAGATCTAGTAACTAGGGAAGCTAAAAAACAAAATCTTAAATTGGGCAGGGAGAATTTAGAACAAGTTCACAGCTACAATTACCTAGGAGTAATGATTAACTCAGAGGGAAAACTAAGAGTAAGAGAAGAAATCAGCCAAAGAATCAAAAAGGCAAGTGCAATATATAATAACCATCTAGGAAAGGCAATTGTTTGTAGGTAAACAAGAATTGTCAACAAAAACCAAAATGGCAGTGTATACAACACAGTTTATTGTCCTATTCTCCTCTATGGCAGTGCAACCTGGATCTTAAGCAGTATAGAATACAGTAGAGTATAGAGGCAGCTGAAATGAAATATCTAAGAAGAGTGGTAGGGAAAACTAAAAGAGACAAAATCAGAAAGACAACATTAAGACATCAAACCAAAGCAGAGGACATAAAAACTAAAATAGAAACAAATCAACTGAGATGGTTTGGGCATGTAAACAGAATGAATGACAATAGAATGGCTAAATCAGTATACAGGGCTGAAGCCCACGGTAAAAGACCAAAAGGCCGACCTTGGAGAAAGTAGGAAGAAAAAATATAAAAAGCATTGAAGCATAGAAATTAACTTTTTTGAAGGGAAACAGAAAATGCCAGGACAGGGCATTCTGGAGAAAGATCATCTTGATCATCTTAACCCCTACACCGAAAGGTAGAATAGGAACTGATAAAGAAAGAAAAGATTTACATTTGTATTGATGTGGTACATGATATTCTCTAGCCGTGGATGCCATTGAAATTGAAACATCGACTTATGCAATCGCATTTCCATTTATTTTACTGTCAGCAGACCGTGAAAAGATCAACTTGAAAAGCAGGTTACTTAAGTCGATGTCGACTTAAACAGTTTATTTCATTTAATTAACTAAAAAAAAATTGGGGATTGGATCATCAAAAGACATCAACTTAGATAAAAATCGACTTATAAATGCAACATTGACTTATATGCAGCATCCACTGTATTATAGTTGCTCGCGGCAGCAATGAGTACAACAGTTACAGGACATGTCTATAGTCATGGCGTAAGTGGAGCGGGTTGGAACGTGTTTATCATTATAATTAAGTCATATTTTTTAAAGAGAGATCTAGATCTAGATGAAATTAGCTTGACAGATTTTTTTCTCAATTAGAAAAATAAATTCCTTGCTTGCATGGGATTAGAGTGTTTCATGTTTATTTCAAATGCATTGATTTCAAACATTGACTCCACACCTGGCACCTGGTTTACCCTCTTACAGTAAGGCTATGGAGTGTCACCTGGGAAACTGGGGGTGCCCTAATACAGTAAGGAGTTACAAAGGGAAGGAGTTTCAAAGTGGGGAAACCGGCGTGCAATCTTGGAAGGAGTTACAAAGGGAAGGAGTTCAAATTTTGAAGAAGTTAAAGGAAGGAGTTCAGAAATCGAAGGGAAGGAGTTCCAAAGTGGGAATCATGGAAACTTGCAATTTTGGAAGGAGTTTTGTGGGAAACCGGAGATACAAAGCGAAGGAGTTCCAAAGTGGGAAACCGGGTTGCAATTTTGGAAGGGAGATACAAGGGAAGGAATTCCAAAGTGGGGAACCGCTGCAATTTGAAGGGAGATACAAGGGAAGGAGTTCCAAGGAAAACCGGGGTTGTAATTTTGGAAGGAGATGGAAATTCCAGATGAAACCGACTTTGGAAGGAGATACAAAGGGGAAGGAGTTCAAAGTGGGAGCCACTCATGACAGGTTAGGGAAGTAAGACTGGGGAAACATTTGATCTAGATCAGAAGGATTTTCAGAAGGACCTGGGACGGATTGAGGAAATATTTCCATCTGTCCGGCGCATCAAATAATATAGCTGAGAAAACAGTTTGCGAAAAAGGAAGAGATGCTTCCAGTTGTTGCAGTGTTTGGTGACTAGTCTCAGTCATTTCCGCCAATCAACTCAAAGACAACAGACATTTTATTTGAACACGAGCACTTCAAATGTCACTGACAACCCTGTCAGTGCAACATACAGACTCTGCACCAGTCATTGTTGAAGGAAACAAAAATGAACATTTGATTAAATCCTGAAATAAACGAAGAAAGGGATATAGATAATTGAAAACGTTTAGAGATCTTTCACAGCCCTTATTTAAATTTTAAAGGCTTTTGAGTTTGTTTGTTTGCTTTTCTAGAAACTAATGAATTTTTAAAGGTTACAGCTCATTTTATATTGTTTATTGTGGGTTTTTTTTTTCAGTGTGCACAAATTGAAAAGAATTCGTTCTCACAAAGCAGAGAATGGATGTAAAGCAAGTATTATACAGTTGTGGCAAACTAAACAGGAACGCCAAACTATGAGTTTTCCAGTGGAGGCCCAAACACCGCCAGAGGTTTAAATGTGAGGTAGCACTGTCTGTCGCTCATCATTTTCTTATAAATGATGGCTTTTTAACTTAGAAAATAATTTTTTTTTTTTTTTTAAATTCAGCCCAGAAAGTATTGATTTAATTCTGACTTCTTTCAATCTATAAGATCAGGTTTTTTTAATTTTTATTTTTTTTATATTATTACTTTTAGAGATATTAAATAACTCTGGAAGATTGCCATCTAGACTGTCTTTCGATTCCACTGTTTTGTTTTCAATTTAACATGAATTTTATTTAATCAAAACACATTTTAGTCTTTAAATTTAAAGCTCTTTTGAATTTTGTTTTTGATAAATGGTGAGCTAGTTAGAATTTTATTTATATATATATTAAATAATTTATTGAAATTATACCTATTAAGTTAACGCTTTGAAAGAAGTGCTGCCTCATTCTTTTATATATATTATATGTATTATAATGTATATATATATTATAAATCTTTATATAAATCTTTTAAATCATTTACAAGGACTTGTCAGTCATAAATGTTTAATGACTTGTTTTGTTCATTTTTCCTTTTAACTTCTTACTTCAACTCGGAAGCTATTTACCGTTGTGTCAGTCTTAAATGGAGCAGAAATTGAATAAATTATATATATTAATATATAAACATGTCATGTACGTATACATATATGTATAATATATATTCATCTTTCAGGTTAGAATTGACCAATTTCCCTACGTATGCGTTTTGGTAATTTACCAGCAAGAAAGACGCCCAGGCTAATGCTGCTCGGGACTTTGTCCAGTACTTGGTCAGACAGGGCCGATGAGCCGATGACGTTCCTCCAAGCATTGTCAGTATTTATGGAGAATATTTTTTTTTACCAATTTATGATTTTAACTCACTTTGCCCTAGATCTAGGATTCCATAATGTTGCCTTAGCCCAGAATTCTACTATTAAAAAAAAATCGCCAATAGGAAGTGATGAGATTAATCTATTTGCTTTTTTAGTAAGGAAGAGCTCTACTTTTATTCTATGTTGTTACGTTTCGTTTGATTCCAGAGTGAAGGGAGGGCCCATACTACACTGATGTGTTATCAGTGTTACAGCTGGGAGTGTAGCAAAATTCACATAATAATTGGGCATTGGGGTTTCAAGAGGGAGTTAAGGGTTGTTTGGACTGCAGGGTCTTTCTACTGAGCAGGAGAAGGCTGTAGCTAAGTCGTAGTGTTGTGAGGTTGTAATCACGACTACACTGGTTCATGGCTGCCCAAATGTTTTTGGACAGAGTTGTAGTTGCTAGAAAGGTACTTCACTTGCTTTTCTCAATAGGTAGAGAACATCTTGTCAGTGTTGGTATGAAGCTCCTAACAGGCTGCTGTACTCAGACATGGTCCCCAGAGAGTTGAGAAGAACTTTGAATGAAATGGCCTGATGGGAAATAAATGATGTACAAGGAAGATCCTCAATAAATCATCTCTATGGGTTTTTTTTTTTTTTCATCTTTTACTGTTGGATAAAAGGTAGAAAGACAAACTTTAAAGTTGATGGAACGTATAAGATTGGAATGAGAGGTTGCAAGTAATTCTGGGGCTACATTGGCGTGTGCCGCTACAAAGTTGAATTTCTTCAAGACTGTAGTAGTCCATTGAACTGGAGCGTATCCCTGTTTCTATAACACCATGCAGAACAAGTGATAGTACACCACCTCCCGAACAGAACGCTAATCTCTCCCAAATTACGCCCAAGATCACTGCTGGCACCCATTTACACCTGGGTTGAGTTGGGAGACACGTGTTAAAAAGTGTCTGCACCAAGGAAGATAACATCTGACCTAACATGGCCAGGATTCAAACCCATGTTCCATTGATCCCAAGGCTGACAGCATAACCATTCACCACCGATGTCTGCTCATCATGCCCTAGGAATTAAAATAGACTGGTTCTATGGCCATGGGCCGGGAAGCAACCTTTCTTTTAATTTTTTTTAAATTTTACTATAGTTGTCTTTTCCACACTATTAGGGACTCAGTAGTCCAGAGGCAGGTGTCAGCTTCTCAACCAAATGGCAGTGGGTTTGAACCCCACCAATGGTTGAAAAAGTTTTCTTGAGCTTTTTCGAGCAAAATCTGCCCCCTGGTCTAGATAGGTAGATTGACACATAGTCCCCATCGGAGACAGACGATAAAACAGGAGGTCCTATGTGCAGATCACAACACTCTGGTGCACATTAAAGATCCCCTGGCTGTTTACATGGCAGTCAGGGCAAAATTCAGAACAGTCCTACAAAAACTCTGAGATCACCTTGGTTGTGGATGTTGGTAAATCAATTAAATGAAATCTACACTATTTTATGCATGTGAAACATGAACCTCAAGTGTACAATGTCGTAAACATTTAGAAGCATGTGAAATGTGTATACATATATGTATATATATATATATATATATATATGTATATATATAAGAATATTTAAAAATCCTGGACTACAAAAAGTAACAAATATTGCAGTTCTGGTGATGATTGGAAAAGAAAATGAACTTGTAGAGAACATAAAGAAAAGGCAAATGAGATTTTTGGCCACGTGGGGAGACAAAATGGACTAGAAAAATTAAACATCTGGATTCATAGAAGGGACAAGAGCTTGTGGCAGACAACGCACCACATATAAGTGACAAGTGATGACTTTGAGACAAAACGCGTCTGATATCACCACCAACTTGGATTTTACAAGAAGCTCCGAATACAGACCGACGTCGAGAGGGATGTTCGTCGGCAACATGCTGAATAACGCAAGCCACGTTAATGATGATAGACCGTTTATCAAGCATTGTACACATATATTACTCATTAGTGAAATGATTTCTTTGTTATTTTGATTCTTAGACTTTTGCTTTTCATATGGCCCAATGCTTCTTTCATAGTCTTTTCTCTCTTTACCTTCACGGACGCACAAAGTTTCACTCTTTGTACTTTTAATCACTGAACAACGTTGTGTAATGTGTCTCCACAGTTGTCAGGTGGCGCATCAAGTCAGCCGCAGTCAGAGGTTCAAGAGCAGAAGATGACGGTGTATTGAGTGGCGTGTTACCAGGTGGGAGTAGCGCCCATCTGCAAGTGTCAGGTGAGGAATTCATCAGATTAATGCGTTTTACAAATTCAATATAAGAAAGCTTTATATGCCATTAACGTTGAATTCTTTACATCTTGCGTCCTCCGAAAAAGAACTGTGGAGTGTACATATCAAGTGGATCTTAAACTGAAATATCGGTTCTACAGTTCTATTGTTGAATAAACATAAATACAGACAGAGGCAAATGAAAATATTAAAACATTTGAAATTTATATCAGAAGCAAATGAAATACGGTACAAATACATGTGAGAATCTATCTCTCATCATTTTGTGCTAAATGTTATGATAACAATGTTTATGACTTCCTGTTTTTTTGGTTTCAATTTCACAGCTCCGAGTGGACCTGAGAGGGAATTTCCTGCGTACCAACGGGGGCCTCCCCTGAGTACATGGACAGGATTGCTGAGAAGAGGAAGCTAGAAGAGGTAGCAATGCCCGACATGGATGCCAAATGAATATTTCTTGAAACATTTTATAAAAAAAAAAAAAAAGGGTTTGAATAGCTGGTATTAAACCCCTTGCTGCTGTGTGCCTGTAATTTCTGCAGGCCGATTTGTGCATGCTATATCGATGGTGTTGGTCTAAAACCGGCCATGTCCAAAATTTCCAATTTTAAGAAAATAACTTATTTTAATAAAAGCTAAAGCTACACTGTGTAAAAATAGCACAAAACATTATCTATAGGAATGCTTCAAAGCTATGTTTGAGCTTTTATTTTTCTCATTGACACAAAAACAACCAAGTCAGTTTTCAACATAACTGTCAGTCAAGGTACAAATGGTTGGGTTGAGTGTTTTAATTTCTCATGTCTTAAAACCCGAGCAGTGGACAGGTAAATGATCCCGCCCTCCATAAGTTTCCTGCTGCCTTGCAGGCGGTTCTTGGCTGACCAAAGGCTAAGGGAGTTAACCCTGACATAAAACAACCTGCTGCCTTGCAGGCCGGTCTTGGTTGACCAAAGGCTAAGGGAGTTAATTCTAACAGAAAATAACCTGCTGCCTTGCAAGCCGGCCTTGAATGACTAAAGGCTAAAGGGATTAACCCTGACAGAAAATAACAAGGCCTGGTAGGGGGCCTCAAGGTGGCAGCTCCACCATCTACCTAGGGTACAGTGGGCTAATCCCCTGCTTATCCAAAACCAAACAGATTCAGAGAAATAAATATAATACAACTCGCTTGATCTTTCGAAGACGAACTTGGAAACGAATACGGACTGATTTTTGGAACATAGCACGTTTGGGCAATAAATGGAAAAGAGTTAGCATTAGTTGAAGGAATGGAAAAAGTTCTTACAATAAACCAACATGTGCAGTGAGAGTAGCTGAAAAGGTATCTGCAGAATTTGATGTAGATATAGGAGTAAGACAATGTTGTAGCCTAAGTCCTCTTTTGTTTATCACATTTATGGAATCAGTTGCAAAGGCATCCTCAAAAATGAAGGAAATGAATGTGGAAGCTCAAACCAGTAAATGTATGAATGTTTTCATTTGCGATGATTTAGTTTTCTTTGGAAAATGAGAAAGTGATCTTGAGTCATTATCAGCAATGAACTAAATAAAAGAGGAATGAGAGTAAATGCAAAGAAAACCAAAACAATGCTAGTAACTAGGGAAGCTAAAACACAAAATTTTAAATTGAGCAGGGAGAATTTAGAAACAAGTTCAAAGATACAATTATCTAGGAGTAATGATCAACTCAGAGGGAAAACTAAGAGAAGACATCAGCCAGAGAATCCAAAAGGCAAATGCAATATATAATCATCTAGGAAAGGGATTTGTAGGTAATCAAGAATTGTCAACAAAAACCAAAATGACAGTATACAATAAGTTTATTGTTCTACTCTCGTGTGTGAAATATGATATGTTAAAAGCAATTTTCAAGAGAACTAATCAGCTTTTTGTCTCTCCTGAAAAATGTATGTTTTCGACTTGGCTGGTTTGTGCCTGATACCATCGATATGCATTGTGCCTGTAGAATTTATGCTTCACTAGATTTGTTGACTAATCTATGGGACATAACTGCATAAAACCCTTTGTATTATTGGATAATATCCTTCAGAGGGTAAACCGTCAGTTTCTTCCCGGCACTGGTATGTTATGTCTCCTGGATAGTGAAGGGTTTAAATAAGTTAAAGGGAACAACCCCCCCCCCTTTTAAATTAATTTTTTTTCTCTCCACAAACGTCAATACTTGAAACATAGCTAATAAAAATAAATTTTACTTTCTTGGTGCCTCACAGTCAGAGGATTGTGACTTCAACGCAGATATCCACGGCAATTGGACCATAGAGAATGCCAAGTCTCGCCTCCATCAGTTTATGCAAATGAATAAAGTCAACGCCGAATACAAATACCATGTGATGGGACCAGATCACACCGGTTTGATATACATTCTCCGTTTTTATTTCTTTGTACTAATCCCTTCTTTAGCAAGTTTAAGGCTGATAAAAATCCACGGAGTTAAAGTTTATTCATTTTCGTGTTACGAAATATTTGTTTCATGAAAGTAGAAATGCTTGTATAACTTTTCATGGTTATGGAAGAATTTTTTCTCTCCCTAGTACGATAGCAGAGTATTCTAGGCTGGATTTCTTTTTTTTCTTCTTCTTGGTATTCTTTTTAGTTAAATGAATTTATCTCCATTAAAACTGTCTTGTAATCGATCATCTTTTAGGATCACTGTTGTCTAGTGAAATCCTTCAAGTGGAAAGTTATATATGAACTTTGAAATAAATAGCATGGTTTCTCTAGTAGTCTCGCTTGTCTAAAAGAAACCCCCCTCCCTTCCCCGCAACCTTTCAGTCAGCCAATGCCTTCATCTTCTTCAATCCTTTGCCCATGAAGAGAATATGCAGTTAACTAAACAATTCATACCAATTTTAGAATATAAGTTCACAATTTCACAATGTTTGTTTTTTCATCTTTAGAAAGCTATGCTTTTGATATATCACTTTAAATTACGGAATGGTTTCGTTTTGGAGGAATTCATGTCATTGTAGTGGTATTAAATTTTTGAAATTATTTTTCCTCTCTCAAGAAAAGAAAAGAATAAAAATCTTAGTCTTGTGATGATTGCGCTTGACAATTATGAAATATTTGACAATGATGAAATACTTGACAATGATGAAATGCTTGACAATGATGAAATACTTGACAAGGATGAAATGCTTGACAATAATGAAATATTTGACAATGATGAGTTTTTTGACAATGATGAGTTATTTGACAATAATGAAATATTTGACAATGATGAAATATTTGACAATGATGGAATATTTGACATTGATCAAATATTTGGCATTGATTAAATATTTGACAATGACAAAATATCTGACAATGATGAAATATTTGACAATGATGAAATATGTGACATTGATGAAATATTTGACAATGATGAAATATTTGCAGTCGACTACACTTGTAGTGATGTCCTTGGGGGGAACAGAAAAGATCACCTCGTCGGTAGCTCATTTCAAAGGTTTGACTACAATTTCAGAGGACATAAGTCATAAGCGCTATGTACAGTAACTATGATGTAAAAATGCACTACATCACTTAGGTAATAGTCGTCGCATTGTGTAGAATGTGATAATGATAAGCAAGTACAAGTCTAGGGCCTAGTAAACGAAGGCATACTGTACTTGTACACTATTTAGATAGATCGTTGGGATTATTTGCAATCGTCAGGCCAAACTTTATCATGGGAGAAAATCAATCCGTTAACTTTTATATTATAGACTATAGTGTGCGTGGGGGAGAACATTCACTATGTCATGACGGTTGTATTGAAGTCATTAGATTACAACTGTCATGACGGATGAATTGAAGTCGTTAGATTACAACTGTCATGACGGATGTATTGAAGGCATTAGATTACAACTGTCATGACGGATGTATTGAAGTCATTAGATTGTTTAACGACTGTCATGACGGATGTATTGAAGTCATTAGATTACAACTGTCATGACGGATGTATTGAAGTCATTAGATTACAACTGTCATGACGGATGTATTGAAGTCATTAGATTAATACTGTCATGACGGATGTATTGAAGTCATTAGATTACAACTGTCATGACGGATGTGTGAAGTCATTAGGATTACAACTGTCATGACGGATGTATTGAAGTCATTACATTACAAGTGTCTACTTTCCATAGAGGTTTCATGACATCGGTGCCTGTTCCAGGGGAAAAGATCACTTACGTCCGTAAGATCACCGCATGCGACTTCACTACAAGTTGTATCGACTTTACGTATTCATGCATATATGAAAGACTTAACAAAATGAGGAAAGAAAAAGAGTCAAAATTTTGTCTATTTGACGAAGAAAGCGCCTGAAACAATCCCCAGATGTTTTATGGGAGAAAGCAAGATAAAGACAAAAGACAGTACCCTTTGGATGTGATTTCAGCACATGTGAGAGGTGCCAAAATTGACTTACTCGCGTGCGTAGATTAATGGGTTCAATTTCGAAATCTTGCGTGGTAAAAGTTAATAAGTTTCAGGTGTAAGCTGTGGATCAGTGCTGCTCAAAGTGTGGAACGATATTGGTGTCAGTATGTACTGATGACGTTACACGGCCATCGTCTGCCAGTATATGGAGATTGAAAGATCTGGCCTTCTTTTTTTTTTTTTGTTGCCCTACATTGTCTTGTTTCGCTCACCGTTCTCTGGCACGTTAAAAAAAACACTAAACGCTGCCTGTCCATCACATCAAATAGTTTGAGGAGTATTGCTGTGCGCTTTTATGAAAGGTTTTGTGGCCAGATGGGATGAGTCTCATTTAAGCACAGCGTAGGCACTCACTTCATCTGGCCCGTTATTTGAAGTACTGACTCTTGAAGTCCATGGCAGCTGAGATGCAAAAGTCTAGGGTGTGCACGTAACTGTTTATTCAATGTAATTCAGAGGCTCTTAGAGTTGAGGCAATATCAGACCTACTAAACGCTGAGGAAAAATATTATGGTCAGTGTGCAAATTGGATTCTCACCATAAAAATATGTTGAAACAAATCTTAGGACTACAATTTTTACTGGCAACCCAAATGCTTATATATAAAAAAATTGTGCCACTGTCACTTGAGCGATCGACTGGAAGAGAAAGGGGGATGGAGGAGGCATAAATACCACACCAGCCTGTGTCTTATAGATTCAAAATGCTATGAATTGGGTCAATGTTTTTCCACAGATGTTTTTTTTCTGGCAGAAAATTTTGGCTAAAAAATACTTCTCTTAGTCTTTGGTTTGTAAAACTTTTTGGGTGTTTCAGTTCAAGAAAATTTGCAGTCAGTTCAGAAATCTGCTTCAAAAATTTTTTGGGAACTTTAAATGAAGATGCAGTTTGGAACTGTTAAGCTAGAGCAATACTGTTTGTTTTGTTTCATGAAGTCTAACGTATACTAGATAACACTGTATAGGTTGATATTCTGAGGTTGACCATCTGCAATTCCATACATGAGAATGCTGTTACTATCATTTTCATAGTTTAAATTTGTCTGCTGTTTTTTTGTGGAATTCTGCTGAAACCAGACGTTTGGAAGTTTGTGTACTCTTGTCTGTCTTTTCTTTCTTTCTAATATCAGTTTCCATTCTACCTTCCGGTGTATGAGTTTAGATGCCCGAAATGATCTTTCTGCAGGCTGCCTTGTCCTGACATTTTCTGTTTCCTTCCGTGAAAGTTAAATTTCTTTACTTTAATGCCTTTTTTATATCTTCTTCCCACTTTCTCCGAGGTCTGCCTTTTGGTCTTTTACCTTACGTTTTAGCACTGTATACTGATTTTAGCTAAGATTCAAAGTGTTAAAATTGGCATCAATGCTTGATGTGAGCTTTATTTACTGTTTTTGAGCATACGTTTTTACCTGCATATATTTTTAAATTTTGCATCTTGTTGTCATGGAGTTTAAGACTTGGTGTACGAAGCAAAGAACAAAGTGAAGGGCTTTGATCAGCATCGTTGTCATGGAGTTTAAGACTTGGTTTATGAAGCAAAGAACGAAATCAAGGGCTTTGATCAGCATCGTTGTCGTCGTTGGTTGTGAAAGCCAAGAACAAAATAAAGGGCTTTGATCCAAGAACAAAATAAAGGCTTTGATCATCGTTGTCGTCGTTGCTTGTGAAAGCCAAGAACAAAATAAAGGGCTTTGATCAGCATCGTTGTCGTCGTTGCTTGTGAAAGCCAAGAACTAAAATGAAGGGCTTTGAAATCGTTGTCCAAAGAAAGCTGAGAGACCAACAGAGTTGAGAACTGTGTGTTGGCCAAATCGCGACACGTGGGGCCAGACACAGTCTCAAGGTGATGAGATGACTGACAAGACTTTTTTGGCTAAACGTTCCCTATGCCTTATTCCTATTTTCTTCTTTTTCTGTTTGTGTCTCTGTCTGTCTCTCTCTGTCTGTCTGTCACCCTGTCTTACTCTCTTTCTCCCCCTTTCTCCGTCTGTCTGTCTGTCTGTCTCTCTCTCTCTCTCTTCTCTTTTTCTCTCTCTGTGACTATCTTTCATTACTTCATGCT
The DNA here is from genome assembly GCA_037039925.1 of Doris montereyensis. NCBI lineage: Eukaryota > Metazoa > Mollusca > Gastropoda > Nudibranchia > Dorididae > Doris > Doris montereyensis. Next base: position 72,621 of record JAXRKP010001123.1, on the reverse strand, counting down.
ACCTCAATCATAATAACAGTTCTTGATCTGGAAAAAGAAAAGAAAAAGAAAATGATGTTAACGACAGAAACGTTATGAGATAAAGAACTGTTATTTATGATGATTCTTCAGGCGGAAAAAGTCTTGTCAGTTACCCTCACCTCGCTCAGTGACACGATCGATCGGGTGAGGAAAGAACAGGCTGGAGAGACTACCAGTACCAGCTTTCCATGGATTGCTGGATGTGTTGATGGGGTTGTTTCAGCCGCTTTCTTTCTTCCTTCATGCCGGACTGAAAATCATCAGGTATATGTAGCAATGCTTGCTTGCAGTGTAGTTTTTAATCTAAGGAATAAATAAAATTAAGGTTCCTTACTTACAGCCCATAGAGTGAGAGCTTATCCAGATTTCTATAGCTTGAAACCGAATGAGTGTTAATAATCACCTCCTGGACAGAGTGCTTGTCTAATGCAGGTATGTTCTCCCAAGCTGGGTCTGGTCCTCATTTACACCTGGGTCGTAGGGCAGCATGCATGTGTGAAATGTTTGTCTCCAAGGGACTGAACGTTGGACCTAGCATTGTTAGAATTCGAACCCAGGACCTCATGATTCCAAGCCTAGCGATTCAAATGCTAGGCCACCAACACCACATAGTTTGGTGTGAAAGCTATGGAATTATGAACAGAAGGTCTTGGAGAGTACTTTGTATTGGTTTGAGTGTATGTTATTTTGAAATGAATCCATGCTATCTATCTGACGCTTTAAATTGCTTATATATCATATGAGTATCAGTGCCTGGATGTTCAAAGTTGTTTCAATTTTAATCTAACTGTGACATGAAATTTGCATTGACTGTTAATGATATACGTGTGCGTGAATAATTAGATTTGTGCTACACAAACTTTTCATTTGGTCATTATACATATATATATATCATTGGTTAAACTGTCTAAATGCGTAAGTTTACGATTTAGGAGAATGAGATGTGAGATTTGCCCTTCAGATGATCAAATGTACGTTCCTTTGTGTCTTTATACATATTGGAGGCTTTGAAGCAATAGAAAAGCTCTGTTTACGCACATGATGTAAATGAAAATTTCCGTCTTTCTTCTCGCCTTGAAACTCTAACGTCGTAAGTCAAGGAGCGCACTTACTTGTTTACGTCTTTCAAAAGTTTGACTCTAGCCGTACAAGTCTATTTTGTGCACAACAGATTATGTTTTCCCATTTACTACATTTTGAAAACTGAAATACTGATTAAGTTGTAATCAGAAAGCATAACATAGGATAGACTGAAATACTGATTAAGTGAAATACTGATTAAGTTGTAATCCAGAAAGCATAACATAGGGTAGACTTAAATACTGATTACGTTGTAATCCAGAAAGTATAACATAGATAGACTGAAATACTGATTACGTTGTAATCCAGAAAGCATAACATAGGGTTTGCAGCCTTATTTCTAACTATTTGATGATTCACTACGTTTTTTTGCTCCTTCTGAAAAATTACGTCATGTAGACTAATGTGTTTAGATAGTTTCACGAATGATATGTTCTGTAGAGCGTTTTTTTAAGTGTGTACCAGTATTGCCTAGCAGGAAGCAGAGGTTGTTTTAGAAATGTTGCTGTGAATTAGTTTATGGTAATATAGATGCTCTTTCAGCCTCTGTAGACTATGGTTCATAAAATGACAAAACTGCTGATGACCATTCTAGGGCTTTTTCACTCATTGTCGACGTTCTCATTTTCTAGGAGTTTTGCTGCTGAAATGTCGTTCTACGTGAAAAAATTGGACACAGTGAGTAGACTCTTTCTTTTGTTTATTATGTAAAAATATAAATAGAATCATTTATGTACTTATATAAATACAATCTTTTCATTTTCTGTGTGTGTGTGTGTCCCTCTCTTTCTATCTGTCTCTGTCATTCATTAAATCAATTACGGACAAATTTTATAATAATTTGGAAAAGATTATACTTGCAGTTGTCGTTGAGGACGGGCATTGAGGGAAAATTTTGTTCTGAAATGGACATTTACAGGAGTGCTAACCATTACGATTTTGATGATCCTATTACGCCATTACGATTTTGATAATCCTATTACGCCATTACGATTTTGATGATCCTATTACGCCATTATGATTTTGATGATCCTATTACGCCATTACGATCGTAATCCCGATTATTACAAATTCCTGTCTCGGTTGTTTTATTTGTTGTTTTTAGTTGTTGTAAGTTGAACAATCAAGAAAAAACTAAACCTGTTCCCCTATACAACACGCATCCCCTCTCTCCCTCTCTAGAAGCATGATACCCCTACAGTAACGTTATTACTAATTTCGTTGGAAACATTAGTATAGTAGCTTGTTACTATAAAAAGACCGCTGTTTTGTGTGTGTGTGTGTGTGAGAGAAAGAATCAGAGAAAAAGAGAGAGAGAAGAGAGAGAGAGAGAGAGAGAGAGAGAGAGAGAGAGAGAAGAGAGAGAGACCGCTCTTTCCCAGAGAGAGAGAGTGGAGGGAGGGAGGGAGGGAGTGAGGAGAGGGAGAGAGAGAGAGAGAGAGAGAGAGAGAGAGAGAGAGAGAGAGAGAGAGAGAGAGAGAGAGAGAGAGAGAGAGAGAGAGAGAGAGAGAGAGTTTCGCTCCGTGCTTTGTCTGAGAGTTGACACCATCACTACAACTTTAAAGGGGGGTCCTGAGAAGGCAGTTTTACCACAAATGGAACAAAATTCTTTTATCACTACTGGATGGAGCAGTTCATTCCTTAACATTTATATCATAACAAAGGCTCAGTATCGATTCTTTCATTTTATATGATTTTTTTAGAAATGATACTCCAATCTTCAACACATCGGCTGTACCATAAAAGCCGGAAATTTTGTCTAAAGTATATCAAGTTGGTACTTATTTTAATTACCACAAAGAACACTATCAGATGAATCTACTTTTGATGAATTATTGTCAAATATTATGTAAGATGGCTGAATATTATGGGAAAACATTCCAGCACCTGTTATAAGAAAATGCCATCCTGACAAGAGTGGGATCTGGAGCAGTTGAAATAGGGTTGACAGGAAGTATTTAATAGCCTCTCACAATTGTATGATGTTTTAAAGTATTATATTATTCTTTTATAGGTTTATATGCGAAAAAATATTAAAATAACGGAAATAATTGTTAAAAATGCGATTTCTCAAAATGTTACTTTTTGACAGTGATATGCGATCTACATTTTTTACTTATTGTCCGATTGCCTCCTAATTTGGTGTATAACATCTATAAAATAAACAAAAATTTCGTTCAGTAGCTTGTTTCGATATCTCTTCCAAATTTTGCAAAATGAATTTTTTTGTGATTAGATTTGCCCAAAATTGGAAAGGTTGCTATATGCATTTTCAAAAATTCAGAAAATGAAAACCATTTCCTTTATCCAAAAAAGCTACTGGGGGAGCCTAGATATTGAACCAAATAACGTTTGTACAAAGTTATAGCCAATTTTGTTTATAACTGAAAAAGCCTTTTGAAATGAAGTTGTTATTTTCGCAATGAAAATTCAATAGCGGTTCCCCATGGCAACCATATGATAGAAAAAAAAATTTAATATCTTTTTCAACTAATTGAGACATGCCAAGTACAATGGTAGTGGTTAAAATTGTCTATTTCAAATAATAATAAAAAAATGCTCAGGAGTAACTACTGTGTTAACATTATAATTATTATATTATTGTTATTGTAATGACTACTATAAGTAGTGTTTTATGACTGATAGTATTATTTTCCTAATCATTATTATACTTGAGGCACCGGTAGAGCGTCTGACTGCCACGCAAGAGGCCAGAGTTCGATTCCCAGTCCGGGCACATTTTTCTGGCTCTCCTGTCAACCCAGCAGTGAAATGGGTAGCCAGGTCTATTCAGACTCACCTCCCTCAACCAAAGTAAAGGCAGTCTGGAAAGCAATGGCGAACTTCCACATTATGCCGTATGCCAAGAAAAATCAGGAATCTACGCCTGATTTCCCAATGCTCAACTATCAGTACGAGACTTACTTGTCATAACACTTAACATTTCCGTTCTCTTTGTTTTTCTCTCCCTCTCCTCTCCGTGTGTTGTTACACAAGACATACATGCCCGAGAGACTGGCTCCAACAAACAGGTGGCCTCCAAGTCGTGTGCATTATCCCTGGTGCGGCAGCTCTTCCACATGGGTGTCATCGAATCCAACACCGGAATCAAGAAGAAGAAAGCTGGTGACAAGGTCGGTGACCGCCAGCTGTTGGCTAATTGAAGAGCTCATTTCAATAGTGTGTGTGTGTGTGTGCCTGTGTCCATTCTCTTGAAAAGCCAGACAGAAAGATAATCCTAGGAGTAAAAGGAAATCATACTTCTTAAAAAGTGTGAAAATTATGTGATGAAAACACATCACGTTTACAGCGTTTGAAACTTGGAATTCCCAAAGCCAACAGTGCCAAAGTCCATGGTTTTTGGCATTTTTCTCTAAATGACGTAATTGTGACTTAGGCACGCTATTGAAACGACTCCTTCAACTGTCGGTTTAGAATTACATTGTCCTCACCACACATACATGACCATTTTAGAGTTAAAATCATTATAATCAGATTCCCAATCGTCAATAGTCTTGTTTAAATAAAATTGTAATCAACTTCGGTCTATGTTTGTAGCACATTTTCCTTGCTTCTTTGTCCCAACTCCAGAGTTCTCTTTCCAGTTGAGAAATTTAGAGCCTTCTCCTTAGTTAGTTAATGTAATTTTTTTTCTTTCTTATTTTTCTCATACCTGTATGATTAGTGCCTTTTAAATTTTAATTACAGTGTAAAGACTAAGAGTGGGTCAAGGGACACGTCGAAAGTGACGACTAAAGACGTGAAAATAGATCTTGAAGCCCCGCAGTGATACAAAGATGAGACAGGTGTACAAGAATAAACAGCAAACAAAATTTTAGGCTACCAACAGAATGGAAACTGCGACGTCTGCGTTGGCGCCCATCGTTTTGCCACTATAAGATTTAACTTTTAACCTATAGTTACAAGATTCAATTGGGAAAGAGCCGTCACATTTTTTTTCACCCCACCCAGTCACCCCACCCAGGTACGGGAATAGTCATGGCTGTCACCCTGCTTGCAAATGGGTACTAGTCACCCCGCCCAAATGGGGTACTACTAGTCATGGATGTCACCCCACTCAGGTGCCCAGTTGCAAATGGGTACTACTAGTCATGGCTGTCACCCCGCCCAGTTGCAAATGGGTACTACTAGTCATGGCTGTCACCCCACCCAAATAGGTACAACTATCATGGATGTCACAAGTCATGGATGTCAACAGGTGCAAATGGGTACAACTAGTCATGGATGTCACCTTGCCCAGGTGCAAATGGGTACTATAGTCATGGATGTCACCCCCCAGGTGCAAATGGGTACTACTAGTCATGGATGTCACCTCGCCCAGGTGCAAATGGGTACCAGTTGGATGTCAAATCCCAGGGTACAACTAGTCATGGATGTCACCGGTACTACCCAGGTCACCCCTCCCAGGTGCAAATGGGTACAACTAGTCATGGATGTCACCCCGCCCAGTGCAATGGGTACTACTAGTCATGGATGTCAGGTGCAAATGGGTACTACTAGTCATGGATGTCACCCCACACAGGTGCAAATGGGTACTACTAATCATGAATGTCACCCCTCCCAGTTGCAAATGGGTACTACTAGCCATGGATGTCAAAGTTGCAAATGGGTACTACTAGCCATGGATGTCACCCCTCCCAGGTGCAAATGGGTACTACTAGTCATGGCTGGGAGGTAAAGCCTACAATAAACTAGCGTCCAACTCATATGAGGATTTTCTATGGTGTTCTCTCCTTCACGCTACAGAAAATTTGATAATCTGCAGCTAAAGGGTCTGTCAGCTACGACGGGACTTTTATTGATTGAGTAGACTGTATACAACACAAACTCACAGACAGGCTCATTGTCTTTACATCGTGCCTCCCAATCCTCATGTCATTTTAGTCATTTCACTCAACTGGGCACATTTCCCCTCAGGCGTCTTGATTTGATACCACCCAATACCAGTGTTTGAATAAGAACCTGGCTATTCGCTGGGAAAGGACATCAGATTGTCATACTTTATCAAGCAGAATGATAATCTGTTCCGGAAAGCTTAAAATGCATCTTCCTCCTTACCCCATCACCATTTATGTTAAAACTTTTTGGTTTATCAAAGATCAGTGGTCTTGACTTTTCTCTTTGTGTGTGTTCTCATGTTATGTTATCAAGCTTCCCCCATATGCCGTTGAAATTAATGAGGATCTGGAAACCAAAGTTGACCAGTGTCTCAACATGTGGAATATTCAGCCTGTGACCAATTATGAAGTAAGTGATATGAAATTTTGTTGATCATTTAAGTTGTATGACTATTACAGCTCCAATTACTACTACTACTACTACTACTACTACTACTACTACTACTACTACTACTACTACTACTACTACTACTACTACTACTACTACTACCACTACCACTACCACTACCACTACCACTACCACTACTAATAGTAATAATAATTCATAATTTATTTAGCGCCAATATCCACATAAATATGCTCAAAGACGCTTTACAATGACAGTGTGATATGGAACATTATGATTCAAGCAGGGTGACGATGGCGATACAGTACATACCTAGATATTAAAACATAATTCACACATTCAACTTAATGTATTGAATGCAAAGTGAAAAAGTTCTGTTTTTAAAGCGAGTCAAGTGATTTGGAATTTTGTGTATGAGGTGATAGAGAGTTCCAGATAGCGGGGCCAAAAATGTAAAGGCATGATAGAAAAATTGCTACTACTAGTACTACTGCTGCTGGTGCTGCTTCAACAACTACTACTATAATTGCTGCCGCTCTCTCTACAGTTACTTCTTCTCACAGTCATTAAAAGCTTATCCCTAATACGACCTTGCTCTCCGAATCCTGGCACTAAAGTTCTCAGAGTTGGCAGCCATTGTTCTAGCCTCTGTTACGGTCGTAGCAAGCCACTTCTCTGAAATGTCTTGTTCCCATCGTTTATATCCCTTTACCTTTCTTGTTCCTCCATTTCTGCTATTATCTGAAGTAACAAGAACATAAAGAAGACAAATAACAGCTTCCCAACATAACAACACCAGTGCAGTGTTGATTTGTGTCTTGGTAGCCTAAGATTCCTATACAGTAGTCTCCGCCAATAATGCATGGGCCACGGGGGACACAAAAATTGTGCTTTATGACAAACCGTGCAATTTGGCGGACACCACTGTAACACTTTTATGTTGTGCTTTGTAGGTGAGAAATATATGTACAGCTCTGAAATATTGATTTGATTTTTGAAAAACACAAATACCAAGACATTCTATCTACCATCAAGTATCACTTATGTAAGTGTGTCTCATATTTACAATATTCAGCCTTGACTTCATGCATTTTCTTGATGTGATATATACAATGTCTTTTTCTGTGTGGATTCTGCATTCACAGTCTTTGATTGTTTTTGTAGGTTCTATGGTGTGTGGGAGGGGGGGGGGCAGATGGCGGGGGATGCTGGTACCCTGAGATCACCATGTATGGTGTGGGGGGAGGCAGTTGGCGGGGGCTGCTGGTACCCTGAGATCACCATGTATGGTGGACAGGGTAAATTTGATTCAAACAAACACACAAGTAGATTCAACGTTCCGTTTTTATGTGATTGAATTCTATATTCATCAAAATCATTTTCCGTGTGGATTCTTTATGAAGTCTTTCTCTCTCTTTTGCCGTGGGACTCCGGTAGTCAAGAGGCCCGGCCTTTCAACTAAAAGGTAGTTTTTTCGAGCAAAATCTACCCCTGGTCCAGGTAGGTGGATTAACACCTAGTCCAATCGGAGACGGACGATAAAAGGAGGTCCCGTGTGCAGATCACAACGCTGTGTGCATGTTAAAGATTCCTTGTCTGTTTACAGGACAGTCCGGACAAAATTAAAAATCCTACCAAAAACCCCGAGATCACCTTAGTTGTGGATGTGGATAAATCAAATGAAAAAAAGGAAATCTCTTTATCAGTTCTATATATAAATCTGTATTATACGATGTCTGTGTTGAAGAAGCCAATCAATCCGTTTACGTGATCTTTTCAGGCCCCTCAGCAGGACATGAAATCAGAAGCACCGGAAGACGGTAATGACGACCCACCACCAGTGTCCTTGCTGACCAAAGCCAGATTGGATGAGTTTGAACCGGCTCCGGCCAAAAACTCTCCAGGCATCGTCAGCTGGTCGCCTCCAGTTCCCAACTGGAATGCCTGGATCAACTGCAATATTGATGAAGGCCCTTTGGCGTCCGTAAGTCACATGTTGATGGGTGGTTGGTGGGTGCTGCTGGTAGATCCTACTTCTTTTCTCTCTCTTTCTTTCACTTATCCTTTCATCTTGTTGTTTCCTCTTAATTCACCCTGAGAAATGGGCTAAATTCCATCTGTTTAAGCAAACAAAGTCAGAAGTCGAATTTATCTACCTCAAAACTTGCCAAGTGACCGGAAAAGGGAACAATGGTATCAATACACAAAAAAAGATCAACTATGGAATGCTCAAACTATAGAGGGATATCACTACTTAGCATACCAGGAATAGTGTATGCCAAGATGCTAGACATGAGACTAAGGAAAAGAGTTAAAAGATCAGATTGAAGAACACCAGAGTGGATTCAGACCAGGAAGATGTGTACAAGACCACATATTTACAATTAGACAAATAATAGAAACATTCCTTGAAAGAATCATTGACTTGCACTTGTATTTAAATGACCTAGAAAAAGCACTTCTATTTAATTGACCTAGAAAAGGCATTGGATACCGTCAGGAGGGATGAACTATGGCACACTTTAAAAGAACGCAATGTAGAGCAAAATATGAAAGAATCTATTACAATTTTTTTTACTAAATCAAAATGCGCAGTGAAAGTAGCTGTAATTTGATGTAGATATAGGAGTTTGACAGGGCTGTATCCTGAGCTCTGTTTTATTTATCACATTTATGGATTCAGTCTCAAAGGCATCTTTAAGAAAGACGAATGTATGGGTTCTATAGAAATCTCCACATTATTATTTATTATTAAGAAAATGAATGTAGGTATGTGGAAACTCATACCAACATATTTATCAATACTTACTTTTACGGATCATATAGCTCTGTTTGGAAAATCAGAAAGTGACCTTCAGTATGATATCAACCTTCTGAATAATGAACTAAATAAAGGAGGAATGAGGTAAATGCAAAGAACAGTAAAACTTGAAACTGGGTAAAGAGAAATTAGAACAAGTTCAAAACTGCAATTACCTGGTAGTTATGATTAACTCAGAGGGAAAACTAAGAGAGGAAATCAGCCAGAGAATTCAAAAAGCAATGACAATTATAGCCATCTAGGAAAGGCATTTATAGGTAAACAAGAATTGTTAACAAAAGCCAAAATGACAGTATACAACACAGTTTATTGTCCTACTCTCCTCTATGGCAGTGAAACCTGTACCTTAGACAGTAGGGAATACAGTAGAGTACAGGCAGCCGAAATGAAATATCTCAGAAGAGTAGTTGGAAAAACTAAAAGAGACAAAATCAGAAACACAACAATAAGAGATCAAACCAAAACAAATGGCATAAACTGTAAGATAGAAATAAATCAACTGAGATGGTTTGGGCATGTAAACAGAATGAATGATAAAAGAATAGCTAAATCAGTCTACAATTCTAAAACCCAAGGTAAAAGACCAAAAGGCAGACCTCAGAGAAATGGAAAGAAGTTCTATAAGAGGCACCAAAGCACAGAAATTTAACTTTCATGGAAGGAAACAGAAAATGTCAGGACAGGGCAGCCTGGAGAAACATCATTTCGGGCATCTAAACCTATAAACCGGAAAGTAGAGTCGGAATTGCTAAAGACAGGAAGGAAGAAAGCAAGAATGCTTAAATGTGAGCGTGCTGTTTATGCATTAAGCAATAATTTATGTATAGTAAAAGTCTGCTGTATTTTGTATTCAAGTTATTGTTATACCAAAACAATTTGCCGCTTTTGGACAATAAAGTTGTATTTAAAAAAAATTATATCTTATTTAGTGATGCTGTAGCTGAACCGTAGTGTTGTGAGCTGGTAATCAAGACAACACTGGTTCAAACCCCATGGCTGACATGTCTGCTTTTTCACCACAACGTTGTACCCTTAGGAAAGGTACTTCACTCTACTTACCTCACTCGACTCGTGTAAATGAGTACCCAGCTATAGGCCGAGAAAGATCTTGTCAGAGCGTTAGTACAAAGCTCCTAACAGACTACTGTACTGTATGCTCCCCCAGGGAGTTGAGAAGGACTTTGAATGAAATGGCATGCTTGGGGATAAATGATGTACAGTAGGTAAGCCTGCACTTGTGCGAGGATACTGACTATAAATCCATCTTTATGTTTGTCTTATCTTACCTCATATCTCGTTACTGTAGGCTACTCTAGAACAGATCAGTGGCGAGATTGCTCAGACCCAGCAGCACCAATACAATGACGACAAACATCTGTCGGAGATGCTGGAGTCGCGCTCCCAGCTGCCCATCCACAGTTCCTGTGAGTACATCTTGCAGCAGATCCATCAGAGTCCCGTCACACTCATCAGGGGTGAGACCGGATGTGGCAAAACGACACAGGTAAGAGTTGGGCCTTGAAATCAAAGCCAACCTTGTGTGACGGGGTGGGGGGGTGTTTGACATTACGTAAAATGAGGCTTGATTTGTTGGCATTTTCAAATAAAACCCGTTTCTCTCATATCTTCCACTTTTTGGAAGCTTTCTCCCACTTTTTCTGTTCATGGGATTGGCATTGCTCAGTGAATGGTAGAATGTGTGTGGTAGTAGTTTGTCATTGCTTTTCACATTGATCTTACGTTGACCATGTCTGAATAGACCTAGTACCAGCAGCTACCTCTTTGTTTTTTGCTCATCAGGATGGCCATGAAGAATTTAAAGATGCGAGGAATTGCTCTGTGGTTGACTGAATGGTATGGCATTGGTGGCAGAGTGGTCGGGCTGCCATACTTGGGATCATGAGACCCCGGGTTTAAATCGTAGCCAATGCTAGGTTGTGTTCCTCGGGAAAGACACTTAACACGATTTCCCCCACTCAACTGAGGTTCAAATGAGTAGAAGCACTAGCTTGGGAGTAAAACTTGCGTCAGACTAGTGTTCTTTCCAGGGTGTGATTATGGTCACCTGCTCCATTTCAGGCTACAGAAACTGATATACGCTCTCCAGCTCTATAGGCCGTCATGGCCTTGAAGGAATTTATTATAGAGTGGAGGTCTTGGATGTCTAAATGATAATAATAGCTTCAGTTGGGAGGTTTATCTTATTATTATGGGTTGTTTTTTTCTCTTTGTGTTTTTTATCAGGTACCACAATTTCTTCTGGACAACATGATAAGCAAAGGATGTGGCGCTTTCTGCAACATCATTGTCACACAGCCTCGCCGCATCAGCGCTGTGTCGATTGCAGAACGCGTGGCTATGGAACGCTCCGAAAGCCTGGGCCAGGCCGTGGGCTACAGTGTCCGCTTCTGATTCCATCATGCCCCGGCCGTACGGCGCCCTTCTCTACTGCACCGTCGGCACATTGCTGAGGAGACTGGAAGGCGGCCTTCGGGGAATTTCCCACGTCATCGTCGACGAGATTCACGAAAGGGACATCAACACTGACTTCCTGTTGGTCCTGTTGCGAGACATGGTCAGAGCCTACAGCGATCTGCGCGTCATCCTCATGTCTGCCACCGTGGACACGTCTCTGTTTACGGAGTACTTTGGGCAAGTCTCCGTCATTGAAGTTTACGGGGCGGACTTTCCCCGCAAGAATACTTCCTGGAAGACTGCATAGAGATGTTGAACTTTGTTCCAGCTCCCAATGAGCGCAGGGGACGTGGAGGAAAAGGAAAAGACGACGACGGCGGAGAAGAAGTTGACGAAGATGATGAGAACTGCAACAAAATTCTTGAGCCGGGGTACAAAGAGTCGACAAAAATTTTCCATGGCTCAGATGCCGGAGAAGGAAGTCTCCTTTGAGCTCGTCGAGTCTCTGTTGAAGTACATCAAGACCCTGGGTGTCTCTGGTGCTGTACTGTTCTTTTACCTGGATGGAACTTGATCTTTTCCATGCAGAAGTATTTGGAGCAGAGCCCAGAATTTGGCAGCACTAGGTATCGGATTCTCCCCCTCCACTCCTCCATTCCTCGTGAGGACCAACGGCGCGCTTTTTGAGCCGGTGCCCGACAATGTCACCAAAATCATCCTCTCCACCAACATCGCCGAGACCAGTGTCACCATCAACGACGTCGTCTTCGCCATTGATTCGTGTAAGGTGAAGATGAAGCTGTTCACATCTCACAACAACATGACGAACTATGCCACGGTCTGGGCCAGCAAGACCAACCTGGAGCAGAGGCAGGGTCGTGCGGGCCGTGTCAGGGCAGGGTTCGCCTTTCACCTGTGCAGCAAGGCGCGATACAAGAGGCTGGAACAGCACTCCACGCCGGAAATCTTCCGCACACACTCTCCAACGAGCTGGCACTGTCAATCAAACTGCTAAGGCTGGGCCCCATTGGTCAGTTTTTTGGCCAAAGCCGTTGAACCGCCGCCCATTGATGCCATCATAGAAGCGGAGGTCATGCTTAGAGGTGAATTGAATGATTTTATCAATGGGGTTTTTAGATGTTCTTGTTTGTACATGTACTTTTCTCTATTTCTCTGTCTCTCTGTCTCTCCGTCTCTCTGCCTTCGTGTCTCTGTCTCTCTTTCTGTCTGTCTGTCCCTGTATTTCTGTTTCTGTTTCTATCTATCCCTTTTTTTCTGTCTGTTGTTTGTCTCTCTCTATATCTCTGTCTCTCTCTCTCTATCCCTCTCTTTCTTTCTATCTGGCTGGCGGTTGACGGGCGCTGCTGGTAGGTCCTATTTCTTTCCTGTCCGTCTTCCACTTATCTTTCATCCTGCGTTTTCCTCTTAATTCACCCTGAGATCACCGCAATGGTGGACGGGGTAAATTTCAATCAAACAAATTTTCTATCTGTCTCTCTGTACTGTCTTGTCTCTCTGTCTCTCTGACTTTGTCTCTCTACCTCTGTCTGTCTGTCTGTTTCTGTTTCTCTCTCTATCTATCTGAGTGATTTTCAGAACTTTTGAAATATCTTACATGCATTTCTTTCCCTTTTCTCTTTCACTTGTCTTCAGATTAAACTAAAGTTTGAACTGTCATAGCATCCTATCCTGTTTGCTATGGCCTTCAAGGAATATTATCGTCATCATGAACTGCATATAAAGGGGGGCCATAGAACGTTACATTCCTGACAGCACCTCTGAAGGTCTCTTTGTCCCAGGTCATTCTTTCTTTTTATTGTTCCAAATGCTCCCTCTATATCTGTCTTCTATATTCTGCATGGCTTCCGTCTGTTTCTTTTCCCACTCATTTTACCTGTGAGAATCAGCCTTCCTAGAGTTTCATGTCGTTTGATGTGGCCAAAAATATTTCAGGTTTTGAGTTTTGACGAACTACTTTAGCTATCCATTATTTACCTGCAGCACTTCTCTTATGAATTTGTTTGGTTTGTGTTCTTTCTTTTCTTTATCAGTTCCCGTTCTACCTTTTTGGTGTCTGGGTTTAGATGTGCGAAGTGATCTTTCTCCATGCTACCCTGTCCTGATATTTTCTGTTTCCTTCTGTTGTTTGCTTTAGTGTTTCTTTTATATCTTCCACTTTCTCCGAGGTCTGTCTTTGGTCTCTCTCTCTGGTTTTGTGATCAGTCCATGAAATTCTAAGGATTTTTCTGTAGCATTTAATTTCAGAAGGAGCGTAGTTTTACGTCTTTTAAAGCAAATTGCATGACTGAAATATATATTTTGGGTGGTTTCTAAATCATCAAAACAAAAATGTAAAACAACCCAAAAAGATTTGCAAACATTGACAGACGTACATTTTTGTTCTTTTTCAGCTATGAGAGCCTTGGATGCGAATGATGAGTTAACTCCTATGGGCCGAATTCTGGCCAAAATGCCGATAGAGCCCCGTCTGGGCAAAATGATCATCTATGGCTGCATTTTCTATGTGGGCGACGCTCTGTGCACCATTGCGGCCAGCACCACCTTCCCCGGAACCCTTCATCGTGCCAACTGACCGAAGGCGCCTTGGTTGGGTGCACAAGAACATGGCTGGTGGCCGTGCCAGCACCACATTGCTTTGCTCAATGCTTTCCAGATGTGGGAAGAGGCCAGGTAGGGTTTTATGGTGCATACTGGGTAAATGGGTGACGTCAGTAGTCGTACGTTGGTTTTCATGTAAAACTTGAGATCATGTAGTCGCGGGTTCAAATCCTGACAATGCTAGGTCGGACATTTTGCTTCTATGGCAATGGGCGGTTGATGGGTTGTAAAATAGGTAGGCTCTACTTCTTTCCCTTCACTCATTCGCATTTGTCTGACCTTTGATTTTCTGAAATCATCACTGATGGTGGACAAGATAGATTTCAATGAAGTAAACAAAAATTTTTAGTTTTGTTTTCCATTTTTATTACAATGTACTTTTTTCTTCTTATCCTGAAAATCTGATTCCTGGTACGGTAGTGAGATATTTGATGATTCAGCTATTTTAAGAGTCCCGTGATTGAAAATCTTACGGGGTCATGCTCTATGACTTGTGAAAGTGTAGCGTTTATACAATTTGTTTATCAATGTCACCTATGGATATAATTCTGAATCAGTCGTTCTTTGTTCGCCAAAGACTGTTGCCCGGCAACTGAGAGTAATCATTCTTTGCCTGTAGACTTTAAACGATCCCAAGATCGTTTTTATGAAAAACGAAATTTCTACCAGACGTAACATTTAATTTAGGAAAATGTCATTGTTTCTCTCGTCTTTGAGTTGAATTGTCATTCCCCTAAGCCACCATTTTGAACAGGTTATAATTAAAAAATTGGTATAGTACTGTTCTCACCCACCCTTGTAACCTCAGTACTGACTCGATCTTTTAATGGTACTTGATATCAATCGGGGTATAACATACCTTGTTGTCAATATTCCCCAGGTCAGGAGGTGAGAATTCTGAGATCGGTTTCTGCGAGGCCAAATCCCTCAACATGCAAACTTTGAGAATGACATGGGAGGCCAAGGTAAGGGATATGAAGTCTTTTGTAGATTTATTATCCACAGGGTGATGCTCTCAAAGCTTTGCGCCGGTACGGTTGACTGACTGCAAGGTGGGCATTGAGCCGTCTTGAAGTAAAGTATCACTTTTAGTGTATTGAATACACTGAGAGCACCCCAACAAACGAAATGCACACATCATGTTTAATATGACATCGACTCAAGATCATATTGCACCAACTAAACTCATTTTGACTGCTTGCATGAAACAGCAAGCTGTAAAATCCAGGTAGAACCGTTGGTAGAACTCTAATGTTTGATGAACGCATGACCAACAAGTAGGACTAACGTGTTGGCTCCAAGTTGTGTCCCATTTTTAAAACAACTGAGTCTAATGCAAGGATACGACTGGATTGAACGTTTATTATCATCTAAGCAATGTGCACAGTGAAGCCATTGTGGTATGAATAAAGGGGAGTAAAGGAGAAGTTGTTTCCTGTTATAGAAGTTCAGTAAATAAAGTTCACATGACTTGTGAACATGTGTGAGCGTGATTACTCACAACAAAGTAAGATAACATGATATTACAACAAAGTAAGATAACATGATATCACAACAAAGTAAGATAACATGATATTACAACAAAGTAAGATGACATGATATTACAACAAAAAGTAAGATAACATGATATTTCAACAAAGTAAGATAACATGATATTACAACAAAGTAAGATAACATGATATCACAACAAAGTAAGATAACATGATAATAC
Source organism: Doris montereyensis (assembly GCA_037039925.1). Lineage (NCBI taxonomy): Eukaryota > Metazoa > Mollusca > Gastropoda > Nudibranchia > Dorididae > Doris > Doris montereyensis. Next base: position 56,689 of record JAXRKP010001123.1, on the reverse strand, counting down.
AACAAAGTAAGATGACATGATATTACAACAAAGTAAGATAACATGATATTACAACAAAGTAAGATAACATGATATTACAACAAAGTAAGATAACATGATATTACAACAAAGTAAGATAACATGATATTACAACAAAGTAAGATAACATGATATTACAACAAAGATATTACAACAAAGTAAGATAACATGATGTTACAACAAAGTAAGATGACATGATATTACAACAAAGTAAGATAACATGACATTACCACAGTTTTTAGATAACTGTTTGTCAGAAGACGTAGGAAGGATGTATGATTAGTAATAGTATGTTTGACCGCTGGAAGGGCCTGTGGTCGTAACATGATCTTTTCTTGTTCTTTAATGGGAAAACGTTTTCCGCTTTATTTTACTGGTTAACATTTCATTTGATATAATACAAGTACTTGTAACGGATTCTTTTGGTTATATTTAGCACTGCTTTGTTGGTTGATTTATATGTTTGTTAATGTTCATTTTTTGTTTTTTGTTACAGAGCCAGCTAAGAGACATTTTAATCGGTGCTGGATTTCCAGAGGAAAGTCTTTTACCGCAGGCCTTCAATTTCCTTGGTCCCGAAACAGATTAGACATTGACGCATGGTGGGGGGACAAATTACGATGAGAAACAAAATCTCAAAAACTCTTGATTAATCTTGGGTCATTGTTTTCATCTTCTGTTAAACATTCGTCTCTGAATTCTATTAATCTTGGGTCATTGTTTTTATCCTGTGTTAAACATTCGTCTCTTGAGTTCTATGATTAATCTTGGGTCATTCTTTTATCCTCTGTTAAACATTCGTCTGTTGAGTTCTATGATTAATTTGGTGTCATTGTTTTCATCCTCTGTTAAACATTCGTCTCTTGAGTTCTATAATGAATCTTGGGTCATTGTTTTTATCCATATTAAACATTTGTCTCTTGAATGCTATGATTAATCTTGTGTCATTGTTTTCATCCTCTGTTAAACATTCGTCTCTTGAATGCTATGATTAATCTTGTGTCATTGTTTTCATCCTCTGTTAAACATTCGTCTGTTGAGTTCTATGATTAATCTTGTGTCATTGTTTTTATCCTCTGTTAAACATTCGTCTTTTTTGAATTCTATCTGCAAGTTTTCCACTCTTTTACATGTCTGTGATCTTGCTCTTTCCTGTCAATTCATGATCGACGCCTTGTCCCAATGAAGACGGACTGTAAAAAAGGAGGTCCCCTGTGCATATCACAACAGGTTATGTTTTGTGTCAATCACATGCGATTTGACAGAGAAGATAGATTTTGAAGTGAGCAATATTTATCATTAAGATAGATTTTGAACAGGAGCCATATTTTTAGTTTAAAATTCAATATTACAGTGGTTGCCATAGCTACAAAACGCAAATGTAGACCTTAAACACTTTTCCCACTAATCCAGCCATGATAAGTATTAAAAAGCTTGCATCTTTAAAAAATTTGATAATGGCCTTTCAGGACCCATTACTCCACCTCAATCCCCCTCTCTTTTTTGTTTTTTTTTTAAAGCTTAGACTATCAAAATTCTGTCTTAAAAATTCTGGTTTTAACTTGAAGATTCTCCTAAGAAAAAAGCTCTCAACCAGTATGAATAAAAGTATTTAGTACTTTCTTTTGGCTTTGAGTCCATAAGTTTGTATTTTCATTGAGAAGTATACATTACTATATGAGGGTTAAACGTAATTGAACAGAAAAGACATGTTAAGTCATGGCAGAGCAGATGCTCGGAGAGATTGGGGTGAAAGTCTGAAGATGCCATTCTGAGTTTGCAAAACTACCGTCACGGCGACTTTGCCAGAAAGGGGTAATTTCCTTAAAGGGGGTCAATTTAAGTTAAGATTATCAACGTTAGTTTGTAATATTATGTGGTGTCGTGGAAGTTGGAAAAATGGTCAACAAGTCTGGGTTTGGATTGTTGTCTGTAGCAGCTATGTAAAATGTGACTTGTTGGGCTGCTTGTGTTGGAAAAATGATCAAGTCTGTGTTAGGATTGGGAAAAGTTGTCTGTCAGCTGTATAAAATGTACCTTAAGACATGTCGGGCTGTTTGTGTTGAAAAATGGTCAACAAGTCTGTGTTTAGATTGGGAAAGGTTGTCTGTAGCAGCTGTATAAAATGTACCTTAAGACATGTCGGGCTGTTTGTGTTGAAAAATGTTCAAGTCTGTGTTTAGATTGGGAAAGGTTGTCTGTGGCAGCTATGTAAAATGTACCTTAAGACTTGACGGGCTGCTTGTGTTGGAAAAATGATCAAGTCTGTGTTAAAAAGGTTGTCTGTCAATGTAAAATGTACCTTAAGACTTGACTGTCTGTTTGGAAAAATGGTCAACAAGTCAAAAGGTTGTCTGTGGCAGCTATAAAAATGTACCTTAAGACATGGCTGGCTGCTTGTGTTTCATCCACTGTAAGATTGATGCTATTCCTAAAATGTACAGAATGACTGAGTTGTTCCAAATAAGAGATGCTTCCTTTTCAAGGGCCGTTGTGGCCTCAGAGCCGGAGCTTATCCCGGTTTCAATAGTGTGAAACGGAACAGGTGATAATAATCACCTCCTTGCCTGAATGTTTAACTGACGCAGGTGTTTACTCCTGCTGTTAGCGCTTGTACCCATTTTACACCGGGGTCGAGTGAGGAAAATGCGTGTTAAGCGTCTTTCACAAGGAGCACAACGTTGTGCCTGGTTTTGCCATGATTCGAACCCGGGACCTAATGATCCCCAGTCCGGCAGCCTAACCGCTCACCCACCGATGCCACTATGCAAGATGACTGAGCAACTTGTCAATAAAGGAAAAATTTCTAGTTTCAGTTCCAGTGCCCTAAACTGTGTTTGTTTTGTTCCAGATAATCACTCTCCTGTGTGTTGGCCTGTACCCCAATGTTTGCTTTCATAAGGAGAAGAGGAAAGTGCTGACACAGGAATCCAAAGCAGCTCTGGTGCACAAGTCTTCTGTCAACTGCAGTAATTTCCCCATCGAGTTTCCAGCTCCATTCTTTATATTTGGAGAAAAGGTGTGTGTGTATGTATGCATAAGCTTGAAATGAACTGCCTTTGTCTCTGTAGGTTTTGTTTTAAACGCTCCTTGTTGAAGACGCACAGAGACACCATGATTGCTTGTAGATTGCACATGAATCGAAGGATGTTGAAATTCATCATGTCACTGTCAGAGATAAAGAAAACTATTGAGGCTGCTAGATCTGTTGACCATAGTGTAGAAAGGCTTTAAGAAGTAGTAAGAAGTAGGCCTGGGCAAGCCTCAAGAATTACTCGACCGCCATGATCATGGCTCCCTGATCACTGTTTCCATGCTCAAGCAGCGATCAAAGCCTTGTGGCATTGATCACTGATCATAGCATCGAGCAAATTCATGTCAATACCTTCAACACATTAGTCTCCGACTACATTAATTCCTTATAATCCCAGTTTAACTCAATCCTGCCTAACTCGCTGGCTAGCCTGCTGGGCTGGATGCCTAAGCAAAGGGAGATAATTATGTCCCTTTTTGCACCCATTGTTATTAAAATACGTTTTTTCCATGTTTTTGTTGTTTCTTTATTTTTTCAAATTCATTCATGTACAGGAATGATTTTATTGGACAGGAACATTTATATTAACAACATTGAACACTGAAAATGGTAAAAGTTTAGTGTCGGATAGGTCTGTCATCCACAGGCACGGCAGTTTCGATTTCGATGCTAACTCATTTCACGCCTTAGTGTCGATAGAGTTAGATCTAGATATATCGCTATGTTCTTCTTTATCATCCCTCGTCATCACTCAAATCAGTTAAAACTTCTTCAATATCAGTCTTCATCATTTTTATCACGGTTTAGGGTTCTATTGGGCCCTAAATCGCTGTTCATCTCCTCTCTCAATTAAGCGGAGCCAGCTTCACATGCGTTGAAGTTGAAATGCCATTTTGCCGGTCGATGACCCTGAACTTTTAAAAATCGTAGAATATTGACCAAACCATGTAGAAGAGTTCTGTGTCCTCCTAAAAATCCAGTGAAGTCTCGTGAATAGGTTAAAGGTTATGATAGGTCATGACCTCGTGAGATTTGCGGCTAGAATGGTTTGTAAACAAGCCTTCTAATTTCTGACGTCAGCCGCAATCGGGCGGGCGCTAGCGGACGCATTAGGCAGGACCCTGAAAGGGCATTAGCGGGCGCGTTAGGCATGATTGGGTAAATAGTGAAACTAACAGCCATCTATCGATACCTTGATTTAAAAAATCTGCTCGATGTCTCGTAGTATCAAGCAAATGTGTCTGTCGATACCTTCAATGCACCAATCTTCGACTACATTACATTCAGTCTAATTCCAAACTGAAAGTAAACAGAGTTGCCACTGATACCACTATCAAATAAATTCCTGCTTGATTCCTCCTGGCTGTGATCAGTGATCAGCCAAGTGTTTAGACTGCGTGACGACAGGAAGACAGGGCGGGATGACAGCACTGTAGTGTGTTAGTGGGACGGAACGGCTTGGGAGAGCGGGATGACAGCACTGTAGTGTGTTAGTGGGACGGAACGCTTGGGAGAGCGGGGATGACAGCACTGTAGTGTGTTAGTGGGACGGAACGGCTTGGGGAGAGCGGGATGACAGCACTGTAGTGTTAGTGGGAAACGGCTTAGGATAGCGGGATGACAGCACTGTAGTGTGTTAGTGGGGCGGAACGGCTTAGGATAGCGGGATGACAGCACTGTAGTGTGTTAGTGGGGGCGGAACGGCTTAGGATAGCGGGATGACAGTACTGTAGTGTGTTAGTGGGACGGAACGGCTTGGGAGAGCGGGATGACATTACTGTAGTGTGTTAGTGTGGGACGGAACGGCTTGGGAGAGCGGGATGTCATTACTGTAGTGTGTTAGTGGGACGGAACGGCTTGGGAGAGCGGGATGACAGTACTATAGTGTGTTAGTGGGACGGAATGAGAGCGGGATGACAGTACTTGGGGAGCCTTGGCGGGCCTAGGTTGAGGGAGGGAAGGCTACGCTTCTCCCAAAGTCGCGGCTCACTCGTTCGCAGTTGGGATGACGGGGATGGAGAAAAACATGACGTGGCTCTGCCAGGGTATCATTTCAGCCATGTCTAAAAATAGCTATGTAATATTAAGCAACAAGGACCATTTACTACCTACTTACTGCCCATTATGCCAGTTGGCATGTAGGGCAGCAATGAAGGATTTCCATCTCACTCTTTTCATGGCAAGTGTCTTTATGGAATTCCAGGTTTCGCCCAGTCTTTAATCTCATTCTCTGCTGTTCTTCTCCAAGTTGTCTTTGGCCTGCCACGTCTTCTTTTTTCCTTCAGGGGTCCAATGTAGGGCAGTATTGTATTTGTGATGCTCCCTTCTTCTTTTCTTAAAACGTGCCCTATCCGCCTCCATCTTCTTTTTAAGCAAGATGTCTTGCATGTGGTCTATTTTGAATTTTCGGAGAAGAGTCGCGTTTGAAATTTTGTTGGGCCAAAATAGATTTGGGATTTTTCAGGCATTTGGTGTGGAATGAGGATAACTTGTTTGTGTCTCTGTCTGTCATCTGCCAGCATTCAGATCCATATAGTAGAGTTGATAGGAACACAGCTTTGGTAGATTTTCAGCTTTGTTTTAATATTATATTCTTTTGTTTTCCATACATTTTGAAGTAGTTTGAAGGAGTTTCTTGCTTTGTTTAGACATCTGTTGATGTCTTTGTCATCTCCTCGCTACTTGTGACAACGCTGCCTAAATATGTAAATTCCTTGGTTGTTTGCATGCTATTGTTATTGATGAGGATTGGAGAGGGATTTTGATTATTTAATGTCATTAGCTCAGATTTTGTAAGATTTATTTTTAAAACCTATCTGTTGACCAAAAGAGCTTAGCTGTGATGTTTTCTCTTGCGTGTGATGATGTGAGTGTGCAAATAGCGCCAAATCATCAGCAAAATCTATATCATATAGCGAAGAGAAGAGAGTCCATCTAATTCCTCTGTGTTGATCACTGGTTGTTTGCTTCATCACCCAGTCTATAGCAATAATGAAGATGGTTGCTGACATCATGCACCCTTGTCTGACACCAGTCTTGATTTCAAAATTTTGATTGCTATTTCCAACTTTACATGCGAATTCATTGTAGAAACTTTTAATGAGCTGGACAAGATGTTGGGGTATTCCATAATTCCTTAGAATTTTCCAAATACTTTCTTGATGGAGGCTATCGCATGTCTTTTCAAAATCAATAAAGTTTATATACAGTTGTCTCTGCCATTCATTGCATCGCTCTATAATGTTTCTTAATGTGAAAATTTGGTCTGAGCAGTTTATTCCTTTCCTAAACCCTGCCTGTTCATTTCATATGTAGATACCAACGGCATTTGATATTCGTTGTATATTACTTTTACAAGAACTTTACTAGGGATAGACAGGAGTGTTATTCCCCTCCAGTTATTGCAGTCCTGCAAATTGCCTGTTTTGGGAATCTTTATTATTTTACATTCATTCCATTCATCCGGAGTTTTCTTTTCTGTTGATATTTTGGGAAGAGTGGATGCAGTATGCCTGCTGCAAAGGGTACAGCTTTAAAAGTTCAGCTTTAAGTTGTCTATGCCTGGGGCTTTTCCATTCTGTATAGTTTTAATAGCTACTGTTATTTCATTTAAGCTAGGTGATTCTATACTAATATTCAAATCTTCTTGTGCCTCTTCAATTCTTGCTTCTGTTGGAGGTAGTGGCCTGTCTAAAATTTCCATAAAATGTTCGGTCCATCTTGCATCTTTTTCAGCCTCAGTCGTGGAGAAGCTCTCCTTGTTTGTTTGTAATAGGCGGGTCTAAATTTCTTTGATATTTTCCACTTATTACTTTTGCAATTCTATAAACTCAGCCTTGGTCTCCCACTCTTCTTCTGCTTCATTGGCAAGTCTGTCCATGAATGATCTTTTGTCTTGTCTTGCACTTCTTTTGACTTCCTTGTTTATTTCCTGGTATTGAATTGACAATCTTTCTCTCAATCCGCTCGATTTTGCATCAAGTATTTTCTTGTTAATTTCCTTCCTCTTTCAATTGTTTTCCATGTGTCATTTGATAGCCATTCTTTCCTTTTCTGTCTTTTTGTTCCTAAGCATGTTTTAGCTGTCTCTAAGTAGGCGTGTTTAATAGTGTTCCATCTGCTGTTGATTTCATTTCCGTTACATTGTTTGTCATCATCCATATCAGTCAGCACCTGAAACCTATTCTTCAAACTTATCATAAAAGTTTTGGCTGTATTAGGATCTTTAAGTTTGTCCATGTCATATCAATCTCTGCCTTTTTCTGTTGTATTTGCTTTTCTCAGTTTGAATTTTAATATCATTTCAACCATGTCTAAAAATAGCTATGTAATATTGAACAACAAGGACCATTTAATAGGGACTAATTCCTGGTTAGAACCTCTAAGTCGATGCCCCCCTAGTCAAGTCCCAGTCACAACCTCTCTGTCCCTCTCCTTCATGCATTGTGAGCTAGCTATATAGTGAAACGTTGATCATATTATTGTGCGTTGTGCATTAAAACTGTGAACATGTGCGAAACTGATAATGTGTGATGCTGTGACCATGATCACTGTTCTGAGTTCTCGGTCACAGTGATCAAGGTGACTCGATCGTCCACTGCTCATGACCAACCGGAAAGTGGTCAGCGCCAGGCCTACTAGTAACCTGCTTGTAGATTCTCAAAGTTGTCAGGGTGCCCCATGCCCAGATAGCAACCGGCAGTGACAATGATATACTCATTTAGATAATCTTTTTATATGTTTTTCTTTTTTCTTTTTTTTTTTTTGATCATGTAAATGATGTCATAACTTGCTGGTGTTTCCCAGATTCGCACCAGAGCCGTGTCGTGCAAGCAGATGACCAACGTTTCTCCCCTCCAGCTGCTGTTGTTTGGTCCACGCAGCGTATGCAAGCAGGGCGACTTGGTGGTCTTGGACAGCTGGTAAGTCTCACGTTGTACTATGTTCACGTCATGTGGGCAGCTGGTAAGTCTCCACGTTGTACTTTGTTCCGTCATCTCGGGCAACTGAAATCACCCCTGAGATCTCCGTTGTATATGTTTAAACGGTTAACTTCAATCAATGAAACAACTGGTAAAGGTCTCTTTTTCCACCCAAACTTGTATTTTCATGTGCCATCTATTTCATGTCCTTACCTGTCATTTTTGTTGAAATGTCCCTTGCCTCACTGTCTGTCCTATGTTACGTCATGAGGCAGCTGGTAAGTCTCACGTTGTACTATGTTCACGTCACATGTTCCTTCCTCACACTATGTTCTGTCCTCCTGATAAGTTGTTAGCCATCTATCCCCTTTCACTGTCTGTCCCCATTATCCCTCTGTTGCCTCTCTTCACCCCCTTATCCCCTTGCCTCAATGTCTGTCCAATCAATGCCGCAATGTCTGTCCCCTTTTTCAATCTGTCCCAAACCCCTTATCCAATTGCCTCAATCTGCCATCTATTTCATGTCTTGCCTCACTCATCTGTCCCCTTGTTGAAATGTCCCCTTTCCTCTGTCTCCCTTTGTCTCACTCATCTGTCCCCCTCAATCTCAATGTCTGTCCCCCTTATCTTACTATCTATCCCCCTGCCTCACTGTCTGTCCCCCCCTTTGCCTCATCCCCTTGCCTCAATGTCTGTTCCCCTTGTCTCACTATCTGTCCCCCTTATCTGTCCCTTGCCTCACACTATCTGTCCCCTTATCCCCTTGCCTCACTATCTGTCCCCTTATCCCCTTGCCTCAATGTCTGTCCCCTCCTCACTATCTGTCCCCTCTCACTATCTGTCCCCTTGCCTCAATGTCTGTCCCCTTGCCTCACCTTGCCTCTACTATCTGTCCCCTTGTCTCACTATCCCCTTGCCTCAATGTCTGTTCCCTTGCCTCACTATCTGTCCCCTTATCCCCTTGCCTCAATGTCTGTTCCCTTGCCCCCTTACCTCAATGTCTGTCCCCTTGTCTCATCTGTCCCCTTATCAATGTCTGTCCCCTTGCCTCACTATCTGTCCCCTTATCCCCTTGCCTCACTATCTGTCCCCTTTATCCCCTTGCCTCACTATCTGTCCCCTTGCTCCCCTTGCCTCACTATCTGTCCCCTTGTCTGTCACTATCCCCCCCTTGCCTCACTATCTGTCCCCTCACTATCCCCTTGCCTCACTATCTGTCCCCTTATCCCTCATCCCTGTCTATCTGTCCCCTTGTCTCACTATCTCATCTGTCCCCTTGTCTCAATGTCTGTCCCCTTGTCTCACTGTTTGTCTGTCCCCTTTTCCTTGTCTCACTATATTTCACTGTCTGTCCCCTTTTCTCCCCTAGTCTGTCTCAATGTCTGTCCCCTTGTCTCACTATCTGTCCCCTTGTCTCATCTCCCTGTCTGTTTCATATCTGTCCCCTTGTCTCAATGTCTCCCCTTGTCTGTTTCCCCTTCTCCCCCTTGTCTCAATGTCTGTCCCCTTGTTCACTGTCTCCCTGTCTGTTTCACTGTCTGTCCCCCTCACTGTCTGCCCTCACTGTCTGTCTTCTGTCTTCTCTTTATGAAATGGCCTTAAAAAAGTGGGCAGTAAGAAGGAGCTACTGGTAGGTTCTACTTCTTTCAGTTCACTCTTCTTTCATTTTGCTGTTTTCTTTTAATTTATGGTGTGTGTCACGTGTGATCGCCTCATCTTATGGTGGACAGGGTAAATTTAAATTGAAACGGACAAAGCCTTGAGGGAACTTTGTCACAATTTGGACATCTCGTCATAGGCCTACTACTACTACTACTGTATTTTTCTCTCCTTTTTCTCTCAGGATCAACTTGGAGATGAGAGTGGATGTCGCTGCCAAGATGCTGGCGTTGCGCCCTCCCCTAGAAGCCCTGGTGGTCAGGGCAACAAAGGAGCCAGAGGGGATTGCCACGCCCTCTCCCCAGGAAGAGTCTCTTCTAGGACTGATCCGAGCTCTGTCACGACCCCAGGCAGGCCGACATGGTTTGAGTCAGAAGTAAGTTCATTTGAGTCTCATCCCAATCCTGCCTAACCTGCCAGGCTAGATGCCTAATCAAAGGGAGATAACTCCGTCCATATTTGCACCCATTTTTATTCAAATCAGTTTTTTAAAAACGCTTTTTAAAATTTGTTTTTAGTCATTTACACTAATTTACAGGAATTATTTTATTGGACAGAAACACTGATTTTACAAAATTGAACACTGTAGATGGCTCAAGGAGTATTGGATGGGTATATGTCTTCCACTTGGTCACAAGCATGGCATTTTCGATTTCGCCTGCTAACGCATTGCTCGCCTCAATGTTGATAGAGTTAGATCTAGATCTATCACTATTTTCTTCTTCATCATCCTTCTCGTCATCACTCAGATCAGTTGAAACTTCTTCCATATCAGAGCTTTCATCCTTTTCATCACGATTTAGAGTTCTATTGGGCCCTAAATTGCAGTTGTTCATCAATTTGCGGAGCCAGCTTTCCATGCGTTTAAATGCCATTTTGCCGGTCGATGACCTCTGAACTTTGAAAAATCATAGAATTTGACCAAACCACGTAGAGATTTATTTCGTCCTAAATCTAGAATAAATTAAAAGTTACGAAGGCCGTGACCTCGTTTTGTCTATAGAATGCTTTGTAAACAAGCCTTTTTTTCTGATGTCGACGGGCTCTAGTGAGCGCATTGGGCAGGATTGGGTTAGTTGAAGAGGAAGGTGGAAGTTATAGTATAGTCCATATACCCACAAATTTGCACGGTCACTGATTTTACACGATTTATCCCCTAGTGCGCTACTTCATTCAAAGGTGTTGGAGGAAGGTGCTTGCAGGTTCTCCTACTTCTTTCCTGTCCTTTCAATTAATATTTTATCTTGCTGATTCCTCTTATTCTTAATTCATCCTGAGATCACCGCATATGGTGGTAGCTGTAAATGTCAACTAAGCAAATCATTTAATTTTAAGGTCCTTTTCAATTTCCGGGCGAGAAAACAGTATTGCTGATGAGCTTATAGAAATAGCGCTCTTACAATAACTTTCTCTGCCTATAGCCAAGTATTCGGTTTTACACCTGAGTCCAAGGAGGAAAGCTGAGAGAGCTACCTTGCCTGAGAGTGAGAGAGTGCAGTGTTGTGAATAAAACCTTGGCCAGGCAGGGTGGTGCATCAGTTTTGTTGTTGTTACAAACTCTACTTGCGCTACCGATTCTTTCCGTTCATTCTTTTTTTTTTTTTCCTCAAGAAAAATATAACCCTCTGATTGGGGGGACTCGATAGTCCAGAGGCAAGGTGTCGGCCTCTTAACAAAAGGTGGTGGGTTCAAGCCCCACCAATGGTTGAAAAAATTTCTTGGGTGTTTTGGAGCAAATTCTACCCCCAGGTCCAGGTATGTGGATAGACACCTAGTCCCACTGGAGATGGACGATAAAAGGTGGTCACCTGTGCAGATCACAACACTCTGTGCATGTTAAAGAAAGATCCCTTGGCTGTTTACAAGGCAGTCCAGGCAAAATAGAAAAATCCTACCAAAATCCCTGAGATCACCTTAGTTGTGAATGTGGGTAAAATCAAATAAACAGCACGTTAAACTTAGAGATCCCTTGGCTGTTAACATGGTAGTCAGGGCACAATTGAAAATCCTACCAAAAACCATCAAGACTGAGATCACCTTACTTGTAGACGTGGATAAAATCAAATCAAAGAAAAAAACCTTCACTCTTTTTCTTACTCTTCATCTTGCTGTTTCCCCCTAGTTGAATCATCCCTAGATCACTCCATATGGTGGACTGAGTGAATTTCAATGAAGCCTAAGTGTTCCTAAGGGTTTTCAATGAAGCGTGTTCTTAAGGGTCTTCAATGAAGCGTGTTCCTAAGGGTCTTCAATGAAGCGTGTTCCTAAGGGTTTTCAATATTTATTTTATGTCCTTATCCATCACTGTTGACATATCCCAATTGCCCCTCTGTTTATCTATGTAGGCTATTTAGGTAAGAAATTAATTTTTTATTTCTTGTTTCTCCTTTTGCAGAGGTTCTATGGACCACCGCGGCGTCCCTCCGCCTAAGAGAGGTCGTGACAGCTACTCATATGGAGGAGGAGGCGGCAGTTATGGAGGAAGCAGAGGTGGTGGATATGGAGGAGGAAGAGGTGGCGGTGGTTATGGAGGAGGAAGAGCTGGTGGTTATGGAGGAGGAAGTGGTGGTTATGGAGGAGGAAGAGCTGGTGGTTATGGAGGAGGAAGAGGTGGTGGATATGGAGGAGGGGGAGGAGGAGGAGGTGGTGGTGGTTTATGGAGGAGGAAGAGGTGGTGGATATGGAGGAGCGGGAGGAGGAGGAGGAGGTGGTGGATATGGAGGAAGAAGCGGATCTTTTGGAGAAGGGGGAGGTGGTTACAGTGGTGGCTACAGTTTTGGAGGGGGAGGCGGTGGTGGCTACAATAAAAATGATAATGACAGAGGTGCTGATGGCCAGGGGGTTCCAGTGGTGGTGATGGTGGCAGTGGGTACTGGGGTGGTAGTGGTAATGGAAATGGTGGTGGAAGTGGGGGCGGTGGTGGCTTTGAGGGTGGATCTTTCTAAAATGCATTTTGTTATAAAAAAATTCTCTGATAATATCATCAATGTGACTGAATAGTGTGACCGTGAGATGGCTCACGGTATTTTGTTTGTGAACGATTTGTACATGAAAGTCTGTGACATTGTCAGTCAGGGAATGCTAAGACTAAGAAGAAGTAATTAGATAATGTCAGATGCAAATTTTCTATCTGACGTAAAAATTGCAATGAAAGAAATGAATACCAGAAAAAGAGCATGAAATTATGATTTTAGGTCAGGTGTGAATATGATATTATATTCAAAATTATGATTGTGTGTAATAATTATTATCTTGATTGTTTATTTCACGTCAGTCTGAAACGAATTTCTTTCTTTCTGTAAAGTTTTATTTGTGTTGGGTATCACTTGTTTTCCTTGACCTTAACTCTCACAATACTCTAGGCTTTGAATTTCGTCTCACCTCAACATAGGGATTTTTACCATATTTTTAAAACATATTTCATACATCAGAAAGTAAATCTAGTTAAGAGACTAATTATATTTCATTTACATTTCTTTCGATGAATTGGGGCTGAGTGAATGTATATATGGAAATGCTGTTTCACTGTCATTAGTGTCAATATCACTTGATTTTATTAAATAAATGTAATAAAACATAACTAATTTGAAATTTTAGTTCCTTGATGTTTTACTCTCATTTGCATGGATTTGTTACTTGACTCTCTTCGTTTTAATTGTACTTCACATTATCCATCTGTTATATAATTGTATTGATGGAGATAAGTAATAAAAGATTAATATAAAATTAAAAATCCATCTGTTATATAATTACATCTATTAATTATGTTATAAACCCGTATATTGGCGGCTAATCGCCAAATGTGGTAACACCAAGGTCACGTGGCTTCTGCCGACACCGCTCGTCGATTTGGCCTTTTGCTGTGTGATGTAAGAGACGTTGCGCGTGTGATGTAAGAGGCGTTGCGCAGTGTGATGTAAGAGACGTTGCGCGTGTGATGTAAGAGGCGTTGCGCGTCAGTGTGTATGTAAACGTGCGCACAAGCATGGGATATAGAGGAAAAAACAAAAAACTGGTCATTTTGACGTGTTTTCACAACAGTGCACATCTAAACCTAGATTTATAATCCTATTTACATAAGTAACAATGCCAGAGATTGTCAAAAAAGTAAAGGGGCAGCTACAACAAGAGAAACCCGTCTGAAGCGTTTGTTTTGTGTTATTTTCTTTTGATGTTTTTACTTGCTTTTTTCTGGAAATGTATTTTTTTCACTCTAAAATTTTTTCTCCTGCGCCATTTACTGAACAATTTGTCTTTTATTTGGCACATAGGTTCCTCTTGTCAATGTTAATAGAATGACGCCAGTTTTTTTTTCTATCTTGTAAATGTTTTGAGAATTGGTTTTTTTTTGTAATAAAAATGTCGTTTTTGTACATGCACGATAGATCTAGATCTATATGGTATTAGTATTACCAAAAATTCATTAAAAAAATATTTAAAAACCCCGACGGTTTTCTTTAGATATTGAATGGAGAAGACGATCTGCACACGCTTTTAGTGATTTTATTCATAACTATGGGAGGAGATGGATTTTGAAAATTGGGTCAAAATCCAAGATGGCGGCCGTTTCTACGGCAACCAAGGACTCTACAAACTTTCAATGATATAAGATGACTGCATTTTGACAGTCACTCATGTACATACTAAAATCAAAAACCTTAACTCAAAAGCAAATAAAATCACTTCAGCAGGCATCACTCAATCCATGACCACCATGTTTCGTATGTAGGTTTCAAACAGTCTGCTTAGCGAATCAACATTTGAATTGATTGGGGAAAAAATTGTTTACCTGCGATCAAGGAAATATTTTATTGTCACTAGATCTAGTTCATCGGGTTTTGGTCGTTACAATAAAATCCCACATAACCTCAGTATCAAGTACTGATTAGACATCGTAATCGCATTTGATATCACTCGCCGACAGTGGTTTCTCAGTACAGCGGTTTCTCTTGTAAACAGATCTCATAGCTCGTTTTGTTCTGGTTTATATTTAAGCAGATCTCATAGCTCATTTTTGTTCTGGTTTATAGTTAAGCAAACTTAAATATAAACCAGAACAAAAATGAGCTATGAAATCTGCTTAAATATAAACCAGAATAAAAATTTATAAAATTGTAAGTAAAAAAAAAGCAAACGGACAAAACAAACATGATTCAACATTTGCTTTTAACCCTTCATGTTCATAGACAACAAAGATAAACAACGGATAAGACTTGATACACTTAAAAACATAATGCACAAACATCATATGGGACTGATAAGTTGCATGAAGCAGGAAAGAAAAGGGAAAAGAGTAATCTATGCAAAAGATGTTTAGCAATGAATTTATGCACACGTCATGTATTAAATTAGTACATTCAATTTTATTGATTTTATTGAAAGGCAAATGTTTCATTTATATGCTATTGAAATGAAAGAAAAGTATATAATGTGCGCACTTGTAAGCCAAGCATTATACAACAGATAATACGGGAATAAAAATAAAGCAATTTGAATATTAAATGTTCAAATACTGCATGACTATATATATATATATATATATATATATATATATATATATATATAGAGAGAGAGAGAGAGAGAGAGAGAGAGAGAGAGAGAGAGAGAGAGAGAGAGAGAGAGAGAGAGAGAGAGAGAGAGAGAGAGAGAGAGAGAGAGAGAGAGAGAGAGAGAGAGAGAGAGAGAGACAGAGACAGACAGACAGACAGACAGAGATGATGGATATGATAGAAAGAAATTCACAACAAAGTTTGCTTTGATGAAATATCCTGCAACCACCACATGTGGTGATCTCAGACTGAATTAAGTCATAAGACTAATAAGAGGGAACAGCATGTTGAAAGACAAATGAAAGAAGGATGACCCACCAGTTGCTCATGCCCACATCACAAGGAAATTTAATATGAAAAGGAAACGTGTAAATTGTAAACATATATGAAACTCCAATATAACATAAATGACATTTATTAAGTTTTATATTCCATCTTAGTCAATTAAAATGTACACTAGACATAAACAAAGGAGAAGATTGACTATTTTGAAAAGAAATGAGAATTTTGAGATAAACTTTTTTCTATTACATCATTCTTGACATCATCCTTGATGATTGAGGGCCGCTATTAATAAAACTTTGGGAAAGAGTGACATTGACATCATGCTTGATGATTGAGGGCCGCTATTAATAAAACTTTGGGAAAGAGTGACATTGACATCATCCTTGATGATTGAGGGCCGCTATTAATAAAACTTTGGGAAAGAGTGACATTGACATCATCCTTGATTGAGGGCCGCTATTAATAAAACTTTGGGAAAGAGTGACATTGACATCATCCTTGATGATTGAGGGCCGCTATTAATAAAACTTTGGGAAAGAGTGACATTGACATCATCCTTGATGATTGAGGGCCGCTATTAATAAAACTTTGAGAAAGAGTGGCATTGACATCCTCACTTGGCGGAAAGGCCCTTTTTAGGATGAAAAGCAATGTCATTAAAAACTGGAAAGGAAAAATTAACAAATATGTGTCTCCTCCAGCCATAATAAAATTAATATGAACCCCCCCCCCCCCCAATAAAAAAATAGACTATAAAGATATTACCCTCCCTTAAAGAAAAGGAGAAAAAAAGGGCAAAACCGAAAAAAAAGATTTATAAAATACTACATGTTATGTTAATTCTATGAAGCATACATGTAGATCTCTCAGTTCATGTAAACTCCCGTACAACTAAAGTGATTAAAAAAAAAGGCCAATACTTGGCATGATGAGATTAATTTGAGTTGGAGCTGTACAGGAATACCTGTAATGTATGTTGTAATGGGAAGATAAAGGTCACTCAATTCATGTACGTGAGTACAGAAACATTTTACATACATGAGATTTAAAAACGATAGCTGCCAACCAGTATATGTACTACAAATCGTAGGCCTGCTCTGTATGTTTTTTTAGGTTTGATTCTATTAGTCTTTCTAATTGGACGCACCCCAAGGTTCAGTTCAGAAAAAGAAGTTTGTATAAAATTTACCTTGAGAAGAAATGTATAATATGGAGTGTTAACTGTAATTCTTTTTCGTTGTTTTGACTAAAATTTGAGAAACCCTAAGTTAACGGCAGAGATTCAGAGAAAGTTAGGTGTAAAGGGTTAATTCAAGTTGAATTATCACTGGTTTTTTTAAATATTACAGGCCATCATGCAAGTAAAAATTAGATTTTGCATGGGTCAGAGTCCGGTTTTCAAATTGAAATTATTGGCAGCTGCTAGGAGTACTAGTGCTAGGTAAAAAAGAGATTTTATAATTAATTAGAAAATTCACAACAAAAAACATTTCTGCTTCATTGTACACATCCTTTAAATCTAAAGATAGAAGTAACACAATGGCAAAAAAAACAACAAACAAAGAAGTACAAGACAAACATGTTTATATTTAATAAATTATGTTTGAATGAATGGATGTATATGAGAAAATAAAAAATTTGTTATGAGCTAATATAACATAACCATAAGAAGGAAACTGTTGAAGCAAAAGGAAAACACAATTTCGTCCTACCAAAGAAATAATGAAATCTTCACAAATGGCACCAATCATTCAACTACGACTAGTTTGGAGTCACAAAATTCAATACCGGTACACAATGCAAAAGTATTCAAAAGGAAAAATACGACAACACATAAATTATATTATATTTTATGCGGTAACTGGATTGACTGATTATTTTCTAAATCAAGCTTTTTGTTTAAAATGATTTCTGTGTTTTCAGATTTGAAGAACAGATGTATATATATACATGACAAGTATATATATAATATTCAAATATTGATTCCTTCTAACTGTAATTTTATCATCTAGAAAACTTTACGTTATGTTCCAACTTTGGCAAATTGTGGTCTTAAAATACATACGACAATAACAGAAAATCCAAGTCCTACGGTTGTGAGAAATCAAAAGAATTAAAAAAATATTAAAATTTAAAGAAAAACCCCACTAACCCAACCCTTGTCCTGTTATTCGAACCCGACCTACTGATTCCCATCATTATTGCACCTGTAGCACTTTAACCCCTACACCACGATGACTACATGTCAACTGGCCCTCATGAATCATGACTTCAATTCAATGTCTCTACTTTAAAGATTTTGATCGTTTGGTCGTTTACAAGAGACTAAATTGAATTTACAGTACCTCAGATATATCCACGCGCATTTACAATTTATAGACCTCTATATAATATATTAATAATGTGTACATCTATTGGCAGGTAATGTAATACAATTTGATAACATTAAGGTTGATGTCGTCCATGACGATGACACTCTGTTCATTTACGGAGAGCTTCACATTAATGATTTTTACTTAGTGTTTGTCTCGTCTTTGTTCCTAAGGGGTTACAATATTTATTTCATGTCCTTTTTTGTCACCTGAGGCCGTTGAAGCCTCTAGCTGATTGATAAGGATAAGAACATGATACTGAGAGTAATCTCCGTTGGTTTTAAAACAGAAATTTATGTAAGTTGTCAGCAATGGCAACATAATGCAAACATGAAATCATTAATTAATCCTCGTCAAAAAGAAATTTCATTATGCTTAAGGTCAAAATACACACATATCTATAGGCCATTAATTAGCAAGAGTGACCTTTACAAAAAATTCAGGCCTAATCAGTTGAGACATTAGATGCTAGGACAGATCACATAATTTTGGGTTTGTCCCATTTTAATTTTATAAGTATAAGATGTATACTTCTGAGTTAGTCATTCTTTGTGCGTCAGAGACTGTTGCCTAGCCACTTACATATAGAGGTTCTAAACGATCTTAAGGTCGTTTTCAATTTTTATTACATTACCAGAACAAGTGATATAAATGAAATTAAGGAAAATTTTGATTGTTTCCTGTCCTTTATAAATAGAAGTAGAATTTTCATTCACCTAACCCATCATTTTCAAAAGATACATCATGTAGCGCATAAAAAGTGTAAAAAACCTGACAACGTTCATCCATTCTTTGAAAACAAAAGACAACAACAGAATCATAGAAAACATAAATATTATGATCAAGATGATTGCTTATAATAATAATATAGATGTAAAAACAGAAAATGAAAAGCTTTAATATGAATGTCAAAATAAAAAAGTTTTAAAAGATAATTCATTTAAAACAAACAATACTCTATAGTAATGGATATATTTGCAATGCAATTAATTGTAGGAAACAAAATTGCATTTTAAACACAGAGGAATTTGCTAAAGATCAATCACTTTTAAAAAATAGTCAAATTTGGTAGCTATATTTATAAAAATCAATCATCCATCAATTTAACTCTCTCTGAATACATTCCAGATTAACCAGGGGCACAAATTTAAATCAAAACAAATGAACAAGCATGACATAGACAAACCACTTTGACAGGACTTCCCATCACTTCATCTTTTAAACTACATTCTGAACATGGCAAACAGTGGTTACAGTTAAAGCCCAAGGAAAAGGTATGTCAGGTACAAAAAAAAATCAGCGCCATACACATCTCATCATGTAAAATTTTTTATCACCATGCCATAATTATATGGAAATCAAATTGGAATTTATTGATCAATACACATTTCAAACAATCACACACATTTCATTAAATTACATACTTTTAATACTTTCATGTTCAGCCTTTGTAACAAATTCCAAGCCATCTGACATCAACGGTGAAGGAATCACAGGAGATAACCAGGAAAACTTCCATCTTGAGCCGAAGACTAGTTTGAAATTTTCTTTCCATCCTAAGTCATAGTTGGTGATATTGTACGTCTTTTCATGTACACTCTGGCCGTGGTAGAGGTTGAACAGGTGGTAGGCTAGCAGACCCAAGCTCATGATTAAACCCATCAAAGACAAAGATGTCATGAAGACTTGAAAACCGGTAACAAGATCAGAGTGTATAAAAATCCATGAAACCATTGGGAAGGCAATCGTAAGAACAGTTGTGAATGAGATTGTACCAAAAATATGGTAAATGAAGTCAACATTGAGCATGCAGGAATAAGAGGCGGCCAGAGCCATGTAATACAAAAGTCCCAGATAGTAACGTTGATTTGTAATGCCAATGCAAGTTCCTGTAAATGTACAGTGATGGTCCTCTTCAGCACACAAGTGTTACAAAGGTGGCAATGAAATGATCTTGGTGGCGCATTGCATTCACAGACGGAGCAAAAACGCCATCCTTGTTTTAAAATTGATGGCAGAAGCTTGCCTTTAATCGATGTATTTGTGGTTATTATTTTGTACAAATTGAGCATCACGCTGAAATAAATAAAAAACCCACAGAATTTATGTACATACAACCATGGATAGGCTCCACCTTCATGGGCTTTAGTGGAATATACCTTTGGTAACACGTACAACAACTCAAAAAATCCAATGCTGTGGATGGCAAAAGGAGAAAGCCGAAGGCAAACATATCCGTCCAAGTTTTGGGGAGATATCTATGAACGAAAAACGCCATTTGTATTTGAAGATCCTGTATAAAGTCTACTGTAACAATAAAATCAACGTATTTGGCCGTTTATATTTCCCAAATGTTGTAATAATAATAGAATCGTGACGCTTACTCTTCTTGTTGGTTGATGGAGTTGCCCAAGTCGGGGATTTCCACCGATGTTATCTTTCTCTCATAAGCCTGAAGTTGAAGTTTGGCGGAACATAGAAGAGTGTACTGAGCATCGTCCGTTACAATCGATACCAATTGGTGTCGATCCTTCCTTGATATGATATCAGTCAACTTCATGCCATCTGTGGCTTACTTCAAAGCACGATCCAAGGCAGCAGGAGAGAGAGAGAAAGAGAGAGAAAGAGGAGAGAGAGAGAGAGAGAGAGGATATATATATATATATATATATATATATATATATATATATATATATATATATATATATATATATATAGAGAGAGAGAGAGAGAGAAGAGGCAGACAGGCATATAAAGAGTGAAAGAGATATTAATGAGAGAGGCTTCAGAAGGATTGAGATAGAAGGAACGATTGAGAGTGAGACTGACAGAGAGAGAGAGAGAAGAGAGAGAGAGAGACAGAGAGAGAGAGAGAGAGAGAGAGAGAGAGAGAGAGAGAGAGAGAGAGGCAGACATACAGACAGACAGACAGTCAGACAGACAGACAGTCAGACAGACAGAGATAGTAACGGACAGATAGGAAACAGACAGTGAAGACGTGCATGATATCGCACACGCTCCTTTATAATACACACTAGGAGGCACAGTGGAGTGAAGTCAAAAGTAATAAACGACAACAAGTGACAACCATACCAAGAGAAACAGAACAAAACAATGTGATTCTATTTCACTTCGTGGAGTTGTCACTTATAGTTATTTATCACTTCAGGTCTATGATAGTGTTGAAACGTACTTAGTGGCTGGTATCGCAAACACCCAAAATAAGAATCTAAAGGATAAATCTATTTTTGTTTCACATAATAAAGAACTCCTACTTTCGTTTTCACTTTTCACAATTCGACATTTGGCTTTTGTAACGACTCCCCATAGTTGGGCACACGGGGTGGTTTTCACAGGTGAGCAGTAATAGGTAAACAGAGTATATCTAGATCTATATCGTCGCCGTCGGTGCCGAATAAAATACTAAAATACCCTAAAACACGATCGCCTTAGATCTAGATCTAGTCTAGAATCTAGGCATTAGATCTAGAAATCTAGTACTGAAAGTCCATTCATATCAATTCTAAAACCTCTTCCGTGGGATACAAAAAGACCAGCACCCTGATTTAGATCTAGACCTAGTTTTGCGAGTTCACGGGGGAAATGTGACTTCTGACCAGGCCATCACCAATCTATTGAATTCAGTCGCATGGCGATCATCTGTCTCACTCAAGCCAAGCCAAACTAGGATGATTCCATTCTTTTCAATTTAGTAGGAGACAACAGACCTTCCATTTCTCCGCCTATAGCGGACTGCCGGCAATTTTATAATTTGCCGAATTTGCCGATATTTTTCCACCGAACGAAATTTTAAAAAATATTTTCGGACATTTGCAATTCGAATGGCAGAAGTGACGAACGTCGAAGAAACGAGTTAAAAATGTTTAATTTCCGGCGTTGGAACTTCCGTTTGAGATTGAGATTCAGGTATTGTTCCAGTCATCATATTTCAGGAATGGGAATTTTCCGTTTTTTCCCGGATTTCCTGTTTTTTAACACGTCGAAAGGACCTCCAGGATTTTCTGATGAGACTTCCGAGATTGTTAAAGATATTCAGATGAGACTTCCAAGATTTTTTAAAAAGTCGATGTTTCAGGGGAAAATGCCGCGTCATCGGTCGTTCTTGCAGGCAAGGCCTGAGGCGACACCGTTTCCACCGGACCAACCTCTTACCTGTTGCCTGCAGGCCTATCCTAATTTAATAACAAGAAGGAGGAATATTCAGGCCTTTCTTGACCTGTCCTTCCTTCCCAGCAAAATGCCGGGCTGAGAGGTTTGTAGCAGGCAAACGGTAAATTTCGGTCGTATAGCTGAATGGAGTGCTGTAACAAACCGGCATTTACCAGTCATCGCCTTACCAGGGTCATATCCTTATGTTTATTAAATTTAAACAAAATAGCAAACGTGTTGGGTAAAACATGTTAACAACCTACAGTCAAATACTTAATTAATTAAATCAACAGGAAGTATGAATCAGAATCTTATAATAATAATAAGGCATTTTTGTATAATGCCAACATCCATTTGAAATGCTCATTGGCGCTTAATATGATTCATAATAAAGATAATAAAAAGTTTTACACGTATCATCCAAGCTCATTCATCGACAATTTAAAAAAGTACAATGTCAGAAATCATGAATAAAAATTAACATCGACAATTAAAAATGCAAGTATAAGAAATCTTGTGTAAAACTTAACAGTCTGTTTATATTAACATCAAAAAGATCTTCAACTGATTACACTTGTAAGGTCTTATACTAGGAAGGATTTCTTAAAGAATTCAGTTTTCAATTTTGATTTAATAGCATTTAAAGATTTTTCATTTGTGTCTTCAGTCAAGGAGTTCCACGCTTCGGGTGTAGCAAATTCAAAAGCTCTGCCATAGAAATTTGATTTAGGTATATTCTTGACTAAGACAGTTTGAGATGATGATCTAAGTTGTCATAAAGGCTGATGAATTTTAATGAGATCTTTCATTATTTTGAACCAGACTCTATTGGAAGCCAATGAAGGGATTTCAGAACTGTTTTTTTTATTTCTAGATTTGGTTTGAGTGATGACTCTGGCTGAGACATTTCGAATTTTTTCAATCTTTGGGAGCAGGACTTAGAAGACCATACAAAAGAGAATTGCAATAGTCCAATTCGCTTGTTATTAGTGAGTGAACGAGCAATTTAGTTGCATCAGTGTCTGGAAAGTCTCTTATACGACCTATGTTATCGATTTGAAAGGAGAGACACTGGCATAATTTGCTATGTTATCTTTCATAGTTAAATGTTGGTAAAAAAAAGGACGCCAAGATTTCTAACATTTGAACAGTTTTTGATGATACAACCATTTACAATAATTTCATTTATAATGACATTGGACTTTTTCTTCTTAAAAACAATAAGTTTAGTTTTGTCGCATTCAGCTTAAGTTTGTTAGATATCATCCATGCCTTGATTGTCTTAACACAATGTTCAATTTGATGGATATTTGGAGATGCCGATTCAGATGTGAATGGCATGTATAATTGTGTGTTATCGGCATAAAGATGATATGCCAATCCATATTGCATGATGATATGACTAGCTTTATTGTCTGTGTACAGCGTGAAGAAGAAGGGTCCCAGCTCTGATCCCTGTGGTACACCACATTTATACAACCAGTGACGAGAGCACGTTGATTTATTGATACTCTTTGGGTTTGGTTAGAAAGGTATATGACAAACCAATGCAGCGCATTTCCTGTGATGCCAAATGAATTTTAAGTCGTTGAATAAGCAGATTATGGTCAACTGTGTCAAAGGCCGCACTCAGATCGAGAAGCTCAAACACGTCCGAGATGGAAGGTTGGTCAGTAACACTTTGAGGAGTCGTGCTGTGCCCTGATATGCTTATTGTAGCTGCACTGGTCAATTGTATGTCATTTTGAACTTTGAGCTTAGGAGTCTTTTCAAAAGTTTATTAGCAACTCATAGAGTGAAGTTAATGTGAATTTTGTCTTATGTCTTATATGCTTATGTAGATTGGTTTGATGTATCAATTCAGAGATTTAAAATTGGATGGATTGGTTTGATTAAAAGTTTATTAGCCAAGTTGGAGCATCATCTAGATCGTTTTTGTTTGGGGCTTGTTTTATTAACGCTTCAACTTCATCTTCAGGCAGGTTTAACTTCATTCAAGAATTTTGTCTATGTCTCCAGATTCCAAGTTCACTGCAAATGTTGTCTATTTTCTAAAAAGTTTCAAACATCTCTGCAAGTTGTTTTTATCAGTGTGCGACATCTTGCAAGATTATTATTCCTAAGAAGTCAATCCATGATTTGAAACATAAAAAAGCTTGAATTTCCTATGTTTTCACTGATGTTTTTTTAAATATTTTTGTAGCTTTTTCTATGGTCAGATTTGTATTATTTCAAATAGATTTGTAGCTGTCTTTATGTATTTGTAACTTTAAATTTCGCTGTTTTCAGCATTACTTGGGTTTGTTTTATCTTTCCTGATATTATCCGTAAACCAATGCGTATTTGGACGTAATGTGACCATAGTTGTTGTTATAGGAGCATGATTGTCAAGTACGTTTTTGATAACCTCATTAAAAATGTTCATCTTATTCTCAACAGCATTTTGTATGTCTACCATTCAGGGATCTTTGCTTCACATCTCATCTTACTCATATCCATGTTCTTTATATTGGTAATATTTGATTTTCTTCTGCTGAGTTTTGGTTTCTGACAGTCAAGATTGAATAGAACTGTACGGGTTCGAGAAGTAATTTGATTCCACCCTAATATCATTGATCGATCTGGACGTCAGAATGTGTCAAGATAAATTTAAAATGTGGCCATGTTTGTGAGTTGGCACACATCTATTTGTTGTGTAACATTTAGGGATTGTATCATGCCTTTGAGTCTTTCACTACTATCATTATCCATATGAATATTAGGGCTAATTATTTGTTGCATTTTTTAAGGTTTTTTAAGTAACTTAAAGGATTCAAATCCATCGATAAATTGACTCAAAGATGCTTTGTTTCTTTTTAAAAATGTATGGACGGTAGATAATGATGAAAGAAGTAGAGGCGTTATCAAAAATGAGTTGACCTTGTAGATGTTCAAATGTCAAAATCTCAGGTGTTATCAATCAGCTTTATTGTCAGAGTAGTCTTGAAGATAACAATAATTCCAGCACCTCGGCCCTCAGGTCTGTCTTTCCTAAGAATATCCTCGAGGGACAAGTTGATTTATAATTGCTCCATTGGTTACATTCAACCACGACTTCGGTGATGAACATAGTGTGAATGTCTTTGTCAACAACATAATTCCTATATATATGACAACTGCTTTGTTACACAAGGATTGAGCATTAACAAGGGCAATACACAGCGTCTTGTGTGCTGTGTCTTCAAAGTGTGAAGACAGGTCGTCGCATTTAATGTAAGTCAATGTCGGAGGGGGGCATGGGCGATGGTGATGGTGACAGTCAATCAACAGGCAGGGAGAAAGCTAGTTCATTGTTAGATGCCAAACAAGAACGATGTATAGGATAAATGTAAGACTAGATCTATATCTCACAAGTTTTATTTCATAGACTAATATTGTTAAAATTGGGTGGGGGGGCTGATAGGTAGTACAATGGCAAGGAAGCAGCCTCTTAACCAAAAGGTAGTGGTTTGATGTGGCGTCGGTGGCCGAGCGATTAGGATGCCGGAACTTATCTGGATCATCAAGTCCCGAGTTTGAATTCTAGCAAAGCCAGGAATCCGAATCTCAAATTATTTTCCTTGGGAAAGACACGTAACACGTAATTTTCTCCACTATACCCAGGTGCAAAATGGGTACAAGCATTAGCTTGGGAGTAAAAATGTAGATGCCTACCAGACTATGTAACATAGGCCAGGAGGTGATTGAACTGTCACCTGGACCTAACTTTGCCCTGGATAGAAAGTGGTATAAGGTGGCAGCCTATGGGCCTTAGGGGCCTTGAAGGATTTTTACTTTAGAATGGTTTTGAGGGGCCCGCCACCGGTTGAAAAATTTTCACTAGTTTTTTTCTCTGGTTCAGGTAGGTAGATCGACACTTAGTCCCATCAGAGACAGACGCCCTGGTTTAAAATGGAGGTCCCATGTGCAGATCACAACACTCTCTGCGCGCGTCCAAGATCCCTTTGGAGATTTACAGGGAAGTCCTATAGGCAAAATTAAAGAATCTCTACCAAGACTCCCAATTGATTCACCTGTCCAGGTCTGTGGACGGAATGGGTGGAAATCAAATCAACTTAATATTGTGAGGGCCCACATCCACAACCGATAAATCAGCGCTGGCGTAGAACAAGGATATCGGAAGCACCGATAGATCTTGGAAGGCACTCAAAGTCAATGCTGAGCAAAATTTATATCTTTGTCATGCAATGTATGAAATTACTCTTGGAGGATACAATTACCTTGGATGAAGCAATAACTTTTGTTTAGTTAAATGATATTGATGCTGATGTTCAGCCTTTTGTCACACACTGCTCCAACACCAAGGGGGTCAGCAAACAAGTTGGGTACAAACAAGTTAGCTACAGTCAAATATTTAATCAACTGAAAGTATGAATCAGAAGCCCCTGTATTCTTATGTATTTGCTTCTACATGCTTATAAGAGTAGTATAAAATGTATAAATATGTAACTTTGTCGTAATATATATCTTTCAAAGTACATCCACTTTCAATGTCCATATCTATGTCCCATTTTTCGATTTCAAACACTATGTCAAGCTAAAAGTTGCCTTGAATGGACAATAATGATTTTTTTATTATTATTATTATTATTATTATTATTATCATCACTCCCTTGTGTGTATTGTATTTCTTTTCTCACAACAGCATTTTGCCCAGCTTGATCAAGAAATGAGTGACGTGCTGTCGTCCGAAACTTTTTGCAATACAAGTGTGTAACAGTAGCATTATCATCCTAGCATGGGCTTGAGTAAACGACTCAAAAAGTATGTGAAAGATGATCGCCTTGAAACTGAAGTCATTCATTGCCTCTCATGATTTAAATGCAAGGCAGGTAAAATTAGCCAAGGGAGATCACTCTTGCATTACTGTGCAGAATTTGATCCCTGAAATGTTGAGGTAAAGCTTGAATTTATTATAAATACATGCTCACATGATGGTGTTAGGTCTTACAATTAGTTTCAATATTTGTATTATTATGCTTATTTATTAACAAGAGAATTATCAGTGGGGACAAAGTCGGTGGGGGATATAATTATGTGTTGTATAATATAGCTAAATGTAAGCAATTTTAGTTGACAAGATGGTTATGATTTCATTTTCTTCTTCTTCCCCATAGAAACTGGCTAATTCAAATGTTCATTAAAACTGTCAGCATGCATGCATTTAATTTACAAACTATTAAACAAATTTGTTTTCAAGTGATGTGTTTGATTCAATTCCATCTTTGAAGATTGCAAGCATCTTTCATTACCTATCCAATGTACTGCAATAAAAGATGACCAGTCTTCCCTTCTTAACTCCACCCACTGTACATCACAGCCTTTGTTCCATTGGATCACTGGTTTGTCACTGTGTTATTGCTGACTTTTATTTCTATTGGCATTTAAGTTCACAGTTATTAGAAACTGAATTGTAATACAACGTAATGACTGCCTGAATGCCTGTTTCCTCGCCGAAATGCTCGCAATCTCAGGAAACCGATCATTTTCTATATAAATTGCCCCTCTAAATGCCTGTTTCGAAACAAGATTTTTGATTGGTCTCAACGGCAACTGCAGGCATCATTTTCTCCAAATTATCACAAAATACGCCTGTAATTGATTAAAATTTCTTTTCTTTTTTTATCATACATGTAATCCTTTCGCTGATAGGGTATATGCCCGTCAACAATGTGCCATGCATTGTAACCACCCTCATCACCAATCCAATGTACTGTGATAAAAGATGACCAGTCTTCTTCATAACTCCACCCACTGTACATCACAGCCTTTGTTCCATTGGATCACTGGTTTGTCACTGGGCAATTAGAATTGAAGTCTTTCGGACTCCGCCCACAGCTCTTTCTTGATTCCGTAAGTTGCATGCAATCATCTGGCGTTTTTAATTGACCGGGCACGATCACGATTGAGGGACAAGAGGTGAACAGTTTTAATGCTCCCCTGTCTGGCGTTGTCTGTATCCATTGTGCCTTCGGTGTCTCCCCCACCCCACCCTCAAATTGTTGCCCTGACAACGGTCAACCCGTCCGGCATATTTCATCGCCATTAAATTTCTTTGTGATCACTCCCCCACCCCACTCTCAAATTGTTGCACTGACCTACTTTCTGTCGAAATGCTCATTTTATGTTAATTTTCTTTGCTTGCCCAGTACCGGGCATTTAGGCGGTCACTACTGTACATCATGTACCACTGACATTGAAAGAAAGACACATTTCTTCCTGCTTTTCTTTTGTCTCTTCTTTCTCCCTTTCATTTCCTTCTATCTGTCTTCTATCTTCTGTTTGTCTCTTCTCTCTCCTCTCTTTTCCTTCTATCTGTCTGTCATCTGTCTGTCAGCTATCTGTTTGTCCATCATCTGTCAGCTCTGTTTGTCCCTCTCTCTCTCTCTTTCCTTCTATCTGTCTGTCAGCTATCTGTTTGTCCCTTCTCTCTGTTCTTATCTGTCTGTCAGCTATCTGTTTGTCCATTCTCTCTCCTCTCTTTTCCTTCTATCTGTCTGTCAGCTATCTGTTTGTCCATTCTCTCTCCTCTCTTCCTTCTATCTGTCTGTCAGCTATCTGTTTGTCCATTCTCTCTCTCTCTTTCTGTCTGTCAGCTATCTGTTTGTCTCTCTCTTTGTTGACGCTGATGCTGCTGATTGGTCATACTTTTTTACACTCACTTATCTTTCATCTTGTCCTCTCTTGTCTGTCTGTCAGCTATCTCTCTCTCTCTCTCTCTCTCTCTCTCTCTCTCTCTCTCTCTCTATCTCTCTCTCTCTCTCTCTGACTCTCTCTCTCTCTCTCTCTCTCTCTCCTCTCTCTCTCCCTCTCTCTCTCTCTTCTCCCCCATCTCTTCTTTCTCTCTCTCTCCCATGTATTTCTCTCCCTCTCTCTCTCTCTCTCTCTCTCTCTCTCTCTCTCTCTCTCTCTCTCTCTCTCTCTCTCTCCCTCTCTCTCTCTCTCTCTCTCTCTCTCTCTCTCTCTCTCTCTCTCTCTCTCTCTCTGTCTCTCTTTCTCTCCCTCAGATCTCTTGGTTTACATTGTGATCCAAGCCAGCAGGACAAGCTGAATGCTTCTCTCTTCACTGCTCCCTTTACCGTGCTTTGAGTGAGGATTTGAGGACGGCCAGAGAAAGTAAGCTTGTCTCTGTATTTCTTTTCTTCTTCTAGTTGTAGAATATTTATTGACCATTTGCTTCTCTCTCTACTCTATTCCAAAGTTTCTCTCTCTCTCTGATAAGTGACAATCCCACTCTCTCTACCCTTTATGAAAGATAACAAGATAAATAAGATGTATAGTATTTATAGACCATATCCCCGCACAAATGTAGGGCTCTTCCATTGTCTCATCATTGTCTCTCTGTCTCTGTCTCTCTCTCTCTCTCTCTCTCTACCGGCAGGCCATTTCATTCAAAGTCCTTCTTAACTCTCTGTTTCCTCCTCTCCCCAATAACTACAGTAGTCTTCCAGGTGCTCTCTCTACCAACACTGACAACATCTTTCTCTACCTGTATAGCTGGGCTCTTCTCATTCACACATGTGTCAAGTCCTTAACTCTCTGGGGAGAATACACAGAGTGTAGTAAATTTCCTAAGAGTGCAACGTTGTGAGGAAAAAACGTCGTCTCTCTCCGGGTCAGCCTGGGGTTTGAACCAGTGTCATCACGATTGCAAACTCACACACCACTACGGTGTCACTACAACACCTGCCTGAAGAATTGACTCCACTGTGGCTTCTTTTGGTATTTAGAACTTTGTACAAGTATCTGGGACCACATCAACAGGTCCATGCACAAAAGCAATGTGTACACACAAATTCAGACCATGTTTTAAAACTAACAACTACACATTCACTAAATGCAAGTGCCAAAATGAACATGAATAAATTGGGAAGAACACAGAGCCTAGGCGTATAATAATTATTATCTTTAATTTGATGTTGGGCTTCCAGGGAAGGTGATTAAGGGCTCCACAGCACCAAAGAAGGGACAAAGACAAAGGAAGACAATGTTCAAAGCTCCACAGCACCAAAGAAGGGACAAATACAAAGGAAGACAATGTTCAAAGCTCCACAGCACCAAAGAAGGGACAAATACAAAGGAAGACAATGTTCAAAGCTCCACAGCACCAAAGAAGGGACAAATACAAAGGAAGACAATGTTCAAAGCTCCACATCACCAAAGAAGGGACAAATACTAATGAATACCATGTTCAAAGCTCCACATCACCAAAGAAGGGACAAATACAAAGGAAGACAATGTTCAAAGCTCCACAGCACCAAAGAAGGGACAAAATACAAAGGAATGCCATGTTCAAAGCTCCACAGCACCAAAGAAGGGACAAATACAAAGGAATACCATGTTCAAAGCTCCACAGCACCAAAGAAGGGACAAATACAAAGGAATACGAATAAAACAAAATATGGACACCAGTCAGAAATGGAGTGACTGACCTTCACATCACCAGTCATGGCCTCTAACACGCCTTTCCAATAGAGCGCACTACAAATTGTGTAACGACCTTCAAATCCTGTTTAGGGTATGCATACTAGACCTTATGAATGAAATCCCTTACCTACTTAGTTGCAAAGTTTGTAATGCAGGCTTTTTTTCATGGCTGACACAGAGGTCACTGTCTCAAGTCTGTCTGGCATACCCATTTTTATTATTATATCTATGCAATTGTGTTTATCAAAGACCATTCTCCAAGGCACTTTTTAAGGAAAAGGAGAGGGAGAAAGTAAAATAAATGGACGGACAATGCTGAGCAACTGTTTATACAGTACAGTTGGGCAGCTGAAAGAAACGGTGTTGTTTTAACACTTCACCATCTGGGGCGCAAGGTAAACAGGCCGTTTGTGAGTGATACCTCACAAGAGTTCCTCTGAACTTTCAGCTTTCATATGCTTTCGATGATGTGATTTGACGGACAACATTGCCGAGTGGACGGGGGGAAAGCCCTTATCTACGATCCTGACAGGTGGACATAGATGGGGGAGTATTCATCAATGCGGCATCCATACGACTCTGGAAAGGGACTCATCATCATAAATTGTATATTTGTCTTGTTTTTGTCTTTATGCAGATTCAGCATATGAAGGTTTCCATCACAAAACGCGATACAGACCAAATTTGAAAAACAATGAGTTAATGCCCCTGTGATATTTCATTTTGAAATCTCTACCGGTAAACAATTTTCTTTCGTCACAAAAAAAGGCAATGTATCCCATTTATTTCAGCCTGATAGTTTGTTATTTCGTCGCAAAAGACGATATACACCATTGATTGTTTTTTCCAAAATGCAATATGTGCTTTCTCAGTCAATCAGAACTGATCAAATCACAAACATCCGGCCATGCCCACTGCCCACTGCCCACCTGTGAGAATTTTATTCAAAGACGGGCATTATCCTTGGCTGTGTTTAACACATTGAATCTCTTTGTACTGCGTTTTTTATCAATAAAAATGCCATGGACGTGTTTGATGATTGATTCGATGTTATTTGTTTTCTTTTTTATTTTCATTTAAGGGAGTGTTGCTTTAATTTTTCCTGTATGTATCGTGGTTTGTGAAGAATGCAGATGATATATATATATATTGCGTTTTGTGAATAAACAAGAAATTTGTGCTTTGATTCTGAGAACAGTACATCCATGTCTGATTTCAGTCGTTATCACTGTTAATCAGTGTAAAAAAATATCCTCTATGTCCGTGACACATCCATATAACATTATTGTTCATCTGGCAAATCTTGACCATGAGTAACACATCTTTTTCACTTTTATACGTTTCAAACATTTGGAATCACGTTTCGGATGGACCCCTTCATTCTATTTCATGGCCTTATTCATTGCTCTAAGTCTAAGTAAGCAAAGTCTGTATCTTAATCTAATATAATTTCTTTTGAACCTTCCTTCCAGCGTATGTGGAAATGGTTTGTCCTCTATTGGAACACTACCAGATGGCCCTGGATGTGGAAGATCTAAACTTGAAGACAGGCCAAGATCTCTTGACTTCAGTGAAACAGAAACTGAAAGCTGGCACAGAATCTGAGGTATGATTGGTCACTTCTATCAATCTTTCCATAATTTGTACCATCTCTACAACCATTCCATCAACAGTTGCTTGAACAACAATACAGAAACTGAAAGCTCGCACACCGGGCAGTGGACAGGTTAGCACATGTACGGGAGTAGATGATGCCACCTTCCACGACCAAAGGCTACGGGAGTCAACCCTGACATAAAAATAACCTGCTGCCTGCAGGCCGGTCTTGACTCACCAAAGGCTAAGGGAGTTAACCCTGACAGAAAATAACAACTTGCTGCCTTGCAAGCTGGTCTTGAATGACTAAAGGCTAAGGGAGTTAACCCTGACGCAACTAAAGAAGAAAAAGATATTTTTGAAAACGATTTACAAATAGCTGTAGAGAATCTTAAACCTAAACAGGAACTAATGCTTTTAGGAGATTTAAACGCTAGAGTAGGTAACAATGTAGAAACGCCAGAGGAGTAATAGGTAAAGAAGGAGAGACAATAACTTCTCCAAATGGAGAGAGACTAATAGATTTTTGCCTAAAGAATAACATGAAAATAGCCAACACCTTTTTTCCTCATAAAGATATCCACAAATTTACAAGAGTAAATGAAGACAGGTGTGAAAAGTCAATGATTGAGTACATAATAGTTAGCAGCTCCCTTTTTACTGTACATTGGATGCAAGAGTAAACAGAGGAGCAGAAATATTTAGTGATCATCACTTAGTGATTGCCAAAATGAGATTACTGACTGAAGAAAACAAACAGAAAGGGAAAGAGAAGAAAGCTACTAAACTCAAAATAGAAGAACTAAATAAACCGGTAGTAAAACAGGTATACCAATCTAGGATAAAAATATTTATCAGTGAAAGACAGATGGATCTGAATGATAGCACAATAGAAGAAAAGTGGCAGATACATAGTATAAAGAAACACTCCTCAGTTGTACTCAAGAGGTCTGTGGTAGGAAACAAATAAGGAGCTCAGGAAAAGAACAGCATGGTGGAATGAGAATGTCAAAGAAAAGAAGGATGCCTCAAGAAATACTTGCAAAGAAAGGGACCAGGAATAGGATAGATTACGTGAATAAAAGAACTATCGCCATAGAGGAAGTTAGGAAAGCAAAACAGGAACGATAGAAAGAGTTTGGACAAAGACTTCAAGAAAGCTATCAAGGAAATCAAAAGCCGTTCTGGGGGGCAATGAAGAGCATGAGAAAGACCAAAGCATGCCCAATACGACAAATTAAGAATGCCAAAGGAGAAATAATGAAAGAAGACAGCGAAATCATGGAAACATGGAGAAAGCATTTTCACCAATTACATAATCCCTCCAGAACGTATGACACAAGAAGTAAAGATCAATTAGTAAGAGTAACAAGTAATCCAGAGGAGACAGCTTTATATCAATGGAAGAAATCCAAACAGCTATAAGAAAAATAAAATTAGGGAAAGCTCCAGGAGCAGATCAAGTTTATTCAGAAATGGTTAAAAACCAAGGGAGAGAGGCAGACAAACTACTACATGCAATATGCCAACAAGCATGGAACTTAATGGAAGTCCAAACAGGTGCCAGACGACTGGAAAAATGGATCAACTATTGAATGCTCAAAATATAGAGGATATCACTACTTAGCGTTTCAGGCAAAGTATATGCCAGGATACTGGAAATGAGACTAATGAAAAGAGTAGAGGATTAGATTGAAGAGCATCAGAGTGGGTTTAGACCAGGAAGAAGTGTACAAGACTTTTATTGTTTTAATGACTTAGAAAAGGCATTTGACACTGTGAGGAGGGACGAACTATGGCATTCCTTAAGAGACACAATGTAGAGCAAATTTAATAGAAGTCATTAAAAGTTTTTACCATAAACCAACATGTGCAGTGAGAGTAGCTGAAATATATCTGCAGAATTTGATGTAGATATAAGAGTAAGACAGGGTTTTAGCCTTTAGTCCTCTTTTGTTTATCACATTTATGGATTCAGTCGCAAAGACATCCTCAAAATGAAGAAAATGAATGTAGGTATGTGGAAGTTCAAACCAGTAAATGTATCAATGCTTTCATTTGCCGATGATTTAGTTCTGTTTGGAAAATCAGAAAGTGACCTTCAGTCGAATATCAACATTATGAACAATGAACTAAATAAAAGAGGAATGAGAGTAAATGCAAAGAAAACCAAAACAATGCTAGTATTAGTAACTAGGGAAGCTAAAACACAAAATCTTAAATTGGGCAGGGAGAATTTAGAACAAGTTTAAAGCTACAATTACCTAGGAGTAATAATTAACTCAGAGGGAAAACTAAGAGAAGAAATCAGCCAGAGAATCAAAAAGGCAAGTGCAATATGTAACCATCTAGGAAAGGCATTTGTAGGTAAACAAGAAATGTCAACAAAAACCAAAATGTACCAATTTGCCGGGGTTCCCAATTTCCAGGGGACCGAGGATTTTGGTCATCGTGAACTGCCACTTGCGACGTCATGTACACATAATGTAATGTATAACACGTGTAGCACTAATGCATATCAGCATATTTTTCGTCACTGATGGTGGTAGAATCAATCAAATAATTGAACATAAGTGAAAGGTGGTGAGTACTATATCACATGTCAATGCCATCCAATCTCAGTGTTGATTACAAATGACACAGGGGTGAGTACTATATCACATGTCAATGCCATCCAGTCTCAGTGTTGATTACAATGACACTGGGGCGAGTACTATATCACATGTCAATGCCATCCAGTCTCAGTGTTGATTACAAATGACACTGGGGCGAGTACTATATCACATGTCAATGCCATCCAGTCTCAGTGTTGATTACAAATGACAAAGGGGTGAGTACTATATCACATGTCAATGCCATCCAGTCTCAGTGTTGATTACAAATGACAAAGGGGTGAGTACTATATCACATGTCAATGCCATCCAGTCTCAGTGTTGATTACAAATGACACAGGGGTGAGTACTATATCACATGTCAATGCCATCCAGTCTCAGTGTTGATTACAAATGATTGGGATTACAATGACGAGTACTATCACATGTCAATGCCATCCAGTCTCAGTGTTGATTACAAATGACACTGGGGCGAACTATATCACATGTCAATGCCATCCAGTCTCAGTGTTGATTACAAATGACAAGGGGTGAGTACTATATCACATGTCAATGCCATCCAGTCTCAGTGTTGATTACAAATGACAAAGGGGTGAGTACTATATCACATGTCAATGCCATCCAATCTCAGTGTTGATTACAAATGACACAGGGATGAGTACTATATCACATGTCAATGCCATCCAGTCTCTATGAAATCTTGATTACAATGACACTGGGGTTATACTATATCACATGTCACTCAGTGTTGATTTCATGTAAATGACACTGCAGAGGGAGGCGAGTACTATATCACATGTCAATGCCATCCAGTCTCAGTGTTGATTACAAATGACAAAGGGGCGAGTACTATATCACATGTCAATTTGCCATCCAGTCTCAGTGTTGATTACAAATGACAAAGGGGTGAATACTTTATCACATGTCAATGCCATCCAGTCTCAGTGTTGATTACAATGACACAGGGGTGAGTACTTTATCACATGTCAATGCAGTCTTTTTTTATGACACAGTCAATGAGTACCAGTCTCAATGTTGTTGGAGAATGACATCAATGTTGAGTACAATGACACTTTAAAACACTATATCACATGTCAATGCCATCCAGTCTCAATGTTGATTACAAATGACACAGATTGAGTACTATATCACATGTCAATGCCATCCAGTCTCAATGTTGATTACAAATGACACAGGGTTGAGTACTATATCACATGTCAATGCCAGCCAGTCTCAGTGTTGATTACAAATGACACAGGGATGAGTACTAGAAATGCAAAAGGGAAGTGATTTATGAAAACATGTAACCTTATTTCAAGGTAACCATTGTGAAATCCTTCATGCACAAAAAGATTTTCCTCTTAGCATCTCAAACATGTAACAAAGGGAAAATTGATAATTTGGGGTCTTACCCCTATGCCATGGGAGCGACAATTTGCATTGATCACGTTATAATTTGGGGCTGAACCATGGATGCTATTGAAACATGGACTTATGCAATCTTTTCACTTTACTGACTTTGGGCTGTGAAAAACATTGACTGGAAAGGCAGCTTTAATTAACTCTATGAAATCTATGACATGAATTATTTTTTATGAACTAAAATGTGTTGGAGATGGGACTGTTAAAATTTGATGCTAGATAAAATTGATTTATGCATCATCTGACATGCAGCATCGTTTCTATAGTACTACTTTTACTTTACTGCTGAAGCTGCTGTTGCTGCAAAGGGAGAGAAGATGCATAAAATAAGATTATATAATACTGTCATTTTTTCAAATTATTTTTTTTTATTTCTTCTTTCAACAGAGACAACAATCAAAAAAAGATGAAGAAAGCTTAGATGGTATCATTTATAAAGAAAGTCAATTTGAAATGGAAGAACAGCAGTCTCGTTATGATTTGAGAGAAGGTCAGTTTTGTCAATTTATTAGACAATATCTATAGGACAACTATTAACTTGAAATGACAAACGCATTAGAGCTGAAAACATGGTTTTGAGAAAATCACAATCTAATTTTAAGATGAATTATTCTAATAACACACATTCATTCATTTCTAAATTTGTTGCTGTCATTGATTTGCAGTAACCACGGAGCATATTTTAAAGCTAGAAGGTTTCATTTATACTTTTATGAAAATAGTGAATTTATAATGAGTAATGTGTTTTGTCAGATTATTTCAACAAAATTTTTGGTGGTGGTGAACTGACAACACATGTTAGACTTGATATATTTTAAAACATAGAAGGTAGAAGAAAGCAATTCACAGGATCAACAATCATATTTGATGTACAAACAATAGATTCAATCTGATTTCAAGGTATCTACCATCGTACCAATAGATTCAATCTGATTTCAAGGTATCTACCATTGTACCAATAGATTCAATCTGATTTCAAGGCATCTATCATTGTACCAATAGATTCAATCTGATTTCAAGGTATCTACCATTGTACCAATAGATTCAATCTGATTTCAAGGTATCTACTATTGTACCAATAGATTCAATCTGATTTCAAGGTATTTACCATTGTACCAATAGATTCAAATCTGATTTCAAGGTATTTACCATTGTACCAATAGATTCAATCTGATTTCAATCATTTACCCTTTTAATCAACAAAGTTCTTTTGCCAAGTGAATTCAACTAACGTGATCATGCCTTACGGCATTTCTAATGCACTTTATTAGATCTTAGCCTGGCAGGAACTAACGCTGCTTTAATGGGTCTCTAATGTGTTTTTTAAATATGACGGTCAAACGAGTTGAACCAGAGCAGTTTGTTCCTAATGCGTTTTGTCATTACCTTGCTCATGTCTATTGTGTTTTAAAAATCGTCTTTTTTAGTATCTCCTTTGTCTTGCTGTTCCACCTTTGGTCAGAGCATGGGGCAGGTTGGTGGAGGCTATAGGTAGATCCCACTTGCATTACCTTTCACTCTTTCACACGTCTTTTCATCTCACCGTTTCCTCTAAATTCACCTTGAAATCACCGCATATGGTGGATTGGATGGTTTCCAATGACAAAAAGCTCTGAGCATATTATACGTTTGATGAAAAACTATGTCAATTTTATCCCCAGGTTTTTAGTTCTACGTGTTTTTATTTCAGCAAGAAATTCAGGTGAAACTTTGAGCTAGTTTCAAGTGTGTATGAGTATTTTCACAATAATTAAAACAGACTTACACAAATCTCAGATTGCATCATCTCAAATTTGAGAATGAATTTATTTTAGATTAAGACTGGTGGCTTTCCACTCTCACATAGTTTTTTTATTGCCAATGATGTGTAGAACATTCAACAAAATTCAACATGCTGCATTTCTGTACTGTTTATATATAGAAGGTTCGACAGAGTGACTAAAAAAGTTGGGTTTTTTTTAAAAGGAGAAATCGTATCATTTGTTACCTTTAATTTCATGTGGGGATTGAGTTTTTCTGCTTCAAATTACGTCGTTTGTCACTTTTGTATTGCTATTACACAGATTTTGATGAACAAGACAGCCGAGAATCGTACTCTGCCTGGACGGATCGGATGCGTAAAGAGCACAATGCTAAGCAGACATTCCCCAGTCATTCAAGGAAGCGTAAAATAAAATCTCGGGGTCCATCCGGTAGCAAAAACAGTAACGCCTCAAACAGCCGGTCCCAAACCACCGAAGGCGATGATGAATATCTTAAGAATGCCAGAGAGCAGATGAGACAGAAGTACAAACCACCACTGAACGAAACTACCAGTGAGAAGTTGCTCACCAGAAAGAGGTTGTACGAATCCAAATTCTCACGTTTTGCTCTCCATGTTCCGACTGGAAAATCTATCACGTTTGGAAGCGTACCTGGCCCTGTGTCCATCCCGACCAGCTCGTTGACCTACTCTTTTGTGATCTCAAAAACAAGGAGAGTTCTGAATATAAGAAATATTTGAGGGCGCAGAGAGTACGATGGCATCCGGACAAATTTTCTCAAAAGTTTGGAGGCCACTTGCACCCAGAGCACACAGACAAAATAATGGCGAGGGTCAACGCTTTTTCACAGATGCTGAATGCTCTGCTTCCTAGATGGTTGATTTTTACTTTCATTCTTGAAGTGTGTGGAAAGGAGGCTTGGTGATATGGTTGATAGATTTTTTACCTTCATTCTTGGAATGTGTGGAAAGGAGGCTTGAGGATATGGTTGATAGATTTTTACTTTCATTCTTGAAATGTGTGGAAAGGAGGCTTGAGGATATGGTCGATAGACTTTTACCTCCGTTCTGGAGTGTGTGGGAAAGGAGGCTTGGTGATATGACAACTGAATGCATTTTTGAGCATAGGATTTCACTTTAATCGTTTTTTTCTTGATAAAAAGGGGATGCATCTTGAACTAAGCAAGCATTGAAGAATAATGTAGATCTAGCTAGAAGAGTATAGATGGGATATTTATCTATAACTTTTATTCCGTTCTCAAAAATGTAAAGCTTACCTCGCTACCAGATCAGCTTTGCCACTGATACGTATCCCTTGACGTTGGCATTTTGCTCTTAGGGCTGACAAGAAGAAGTGGCCGAAATGGTATGCATAGGATGTCAAAGATGCCATAGCAAGTACTTGCTTACAATTTTACCCTTTATATCTAGATAAATCAAGTCATATATGTTGCTTTACATGTTTTGGTAGAAAATATGATATTGTTAAAGTCAGCGCCTGTGTCTTCTATGTTGCCTAATATTAATAACATGTGGTGAGTTGTTTTCAAATACAAAGTGAAATATTAAATCAATTTGACACTTGTTTGAAACCAATATCTTTCTTTTGAGCCTCAGTATATTTCTAGTTAAATCTTGTCATATATGTATGTTGATTTACATATTTGGATACAAAATGTGACATTGTTTAAGTCAGCTCATTGCGCCTTCTACTATCACTTTACAATGAATAACGCTGGTAAAAAAAAAACTGCCACACAGAAAAGTTACTACCTGTCTGGGAAATCGTGGGATGCATCATGTGAGATATTGGCAGCAGGAGCTAATCGCCTTATTGAATCAGATTTGTTACGTACTGATTGAGTGTTGGTACGGACAATTTTTTTTTTACATTGCTTGTACATGATCTCTCCCAAATTTGTGTGTTCATTGACATGATGCTAGCAATAACTGTTAATGTTCGAAGGGGGCAGAGATCGCGACTCTCGAATTATAGAATCTTGTGATGTGATATGTCGTCTCTTTCTCTGCCTCTGGCTGTTACTAAAATAGACTTTGCTGGTGTTGTTTTCTTGGTGACACATGGTGAATAAGATTCCAATTGTGAAAAGCGAACATACCGTCATTGTGGAAAACACAAATGGAACAGTGAATATAGAAACACAAGCGTAGAGAGTGAAAATAAATGCGTTGTTTCACGTTGTAAGGTAGAGGTTTAATGAATGAACTGACACGGAGAGACAGTGAGTGATATCTCATGAACAACAAGAACAAAGGTGTGGCCATGCCACGATGTCGTTGTGTGCAGTGTGTGTGTGTATGGATGTGAGTGTGTGTGTGTCGTGATGTGTGCATCGTCTCAAGCTCCCTCCAGCAATGGCATCTTGAAGAATTGGGGTTGTTTCAGATTTCGCCCGGTTACCATCACAACGAATAAAAACGAATTTGTTTCGCTGTCTTACAGGGATTCGGAAGTGTTGACTTTGCCATGG
Organism: Doris montereyensis; assembly: GCA_037039925.1. Taxonomy (NCBI): domain Eukaryota; kingdom Metazoa; phylum Mollusca; class Gastropoda; order Nudibranchia; family Dorididae; genus Doris; species Doris montereyensis. Next base: position 16,330 of record JAXRKP010001123.1, on the reverse strand, counting down.
TGGACGGTAGGGGCAGGTGAGAACGACTGATCTCGTTGTTGTTAGTTGTTCTGTAGCTGTTCGTGGTGTTGTCTTTGAAGTAATGAAATCACCAGGTATTGTAAGGGGTTCGCCATAATCCATTTCGGCTGGAGATACCTGCAAATCTTCTTTTGGGCTGGTTCGCAGACCGAGTAGTACCATCGCAATTCATCGATCCAATTCGGGTCTTTGAGACAGGCCTTCAATGCAGTTTTTAACGTTCTGTGGAATCTCTCCACAATGCCGTTTGATGCAGGGTGATACGTTGTGGTTCTGTGGACCTTGGTGTTAAGTTGTTGCGCCATATTGTTCCATAGAGCAGATGTAAACTGAGTGCCACGGTCCGATGTTATGTCAAGTGCAACTCAAAGCGAGAGATCCAAAAACTGATGAGAGATTTGGCACATTCTGATGGTGATATGTCTTTCAGTGGTATTGCCTCTGGCCAGGGAGTTGATCGGTCAATAATGGTTAGGACGTAGGAAAACCTGTCAGACGGTGGTAAAGGTCCGACAATGTCAATGTGGATGTGACTAAAACATTTCTCTGGCACGATAAACGCCCCAAGAGGTGCACAAGTATGCGTTTGTACTTTGGACGCTTGACAGTGAAGGCATTCCTTTGTCCAATTGTTGACCTGTTTATTCAGACCATGCCAGACGAACTTCTCCACAATGAAGCGACGAGTCGATCTTATCCCTGGGTGGGAGAGATTATGGATGATATCAAAAACTTGTCGGCGAAAATCGGGGGAAACTACAGGACGAACGCGCCTGTTGATATGTCACACAAGATTGTAAGATCTGGATTGGAGTCTGATAAAGGTACAGGCACGATCTTGAGACCTGTCAACGCAGTGCGGCAGGTTTGTATTTCTTCGTTTGATGATTGAGCTTTTGCCATTTCGGCATAGTCGATACCCATAGACACGTTGTTGAGAGAAGGTCGGGAAAGGCAATCTGCCACGACGTTGGCTTTTCCCCTGACGTGTCATACGTCAGTTGTAAACTCGGAGACATATGAGAGTTGCCACTGTTGTCCTGCCGGCCAGGCTTCTGTCGTTTTTGACATAGCTTAGACCAGTGGTTTGTGATCCCAATAAGCTGTGAACTGTCGTCCTTTCAGAACAAAGCGAAAATGCCTTATTGCTAGGTAGTTTTTATGCTATGTTTGTACTATGTGTTTATAGCATTACTGTTTTGTACTGTGTATTGGTAGTATAACTGTCTTTATGCTATGTTTGTACTATGTGTTTATAGCATTGCTTTTTGTACTGTGTATTGGTAGTATAACTGTCTTTATGCTATGTTTGTACTATGTGTTTATAGCATTACTGTTTTGTAATGTGTATTGGTAGTATAACTGTCTTTATGCTATGTTTGTACTATGTGTTTATAGCATTACTGTTTTGTAATGTGTATTGGTAGTATAACTGTCTTTATGCTATGTTTGTACTATGTGTTTATAGCATTACTGTTTTGTACTGTGTATTGGTAGTATAACTGTCTTTATGCTATGTTTGTACTATGTGTTTATAGCATTACTGTTTTGTACTGTGTATTGGTAGTATAACTGTCTTTATGCTATGTTTGTACTATGTGTTTATAGTATTACTGTTTTGTACTGTGTATTGGTAGTATAACTGTCTTTATGCTATGTTTGTACTATGTGTTTATAGCATTACTGTTTTGTACTGTGTATTGGTAGTATAACTGTCTTTATGCTATGTTTGTACTATGTGTTTATAGCATTACTGTTTTGTACTGTGTATTGGTAGTATAACTGTCTTTATGCTATGTTTGTACTGTGTTTATAGCATTACTGTTTTGTACTGTGTATTGGTAGTATAACTGTCTTTATGCTATGTTTGTACTTTGTTTATAGCATTACTGTTTTGTACTGCTTGCTGGTGGTTGGCAGATGCTGCTGGTATTTATTTCTTTCCTTTCATTCACGTATCTTTCATCTTGCTGTTTCATCTTAATTCACAAATGGTGGACAGAGTAAATTTCTTTGAGACAAAATTGTACTGTTTATTGATATCGTGTATTTAACTAGTATTATATTGTGTTTCTATGTTATTCATTATGTTATTGATAATTTGTGTATTTTTTCTTTGAAGTAAGATTGTCATCCTTTGTAACTTTGTTTGAAATGCAATCTTTTCACTTCCTTGACACAGCATATTGCCAAAGGAATGTTTCTTTCTTTTAAAGGATAAAAATACAGCAAAATAATAATTTTTTCTTTATTTCCTGTCTTTGTCTGTCAGAACTCTGTCTGTGTCTGTTTTTATCTATGTCTGTCTCTGTCTGTTTGTCTGTCTGCTCTCTGTCTGTCTCTGTCTGTCTGTCTGTCTGTCTCTCTCTCTTTAAAGGATCTCTCTCGGAGAATATTTGAAAATAATAATTTTTTTCTTTAATGTTCCTGATTTTTAATGTCTCTTTGTCTGTCAGACTTCTCTCTCCCTCTGTCTGTGTCTGTGTCTCTGTCTCTGTCTCTCTCTGTCTGTCTCTGTCTCTGTCTCTGTCTGTCTCTCTGTCTCTCTGTGTCTCTCTCTCTCTCTCTCTGTCTCTCTCTCTGTCTGTCTCTCTCTCTCTCTCTCTCTCTCTCTCTCTCTGTCTCTCTGTCTCTGTCTCTGTCTCTGTCTCTCTGTGTCTCTCTCTGTCTCTCTCTGTCTCTGTCTCTGTCTCTGTCTCTGTCTCTGTCTGTCTGTCTCTGTCTGTCTGTCTGTCTGTCTGTCTGTCTGTCTGTCTGTCTCTCTCTCTCTCTCTCTCTCTCTCTCTCTCTCTCTCTCTCTCTCTCTCTCTCTCTCTCTCTCTCTCTCTCACACACACACACACACACAAACATAGATACACACACATACACATTGGATCTCCGTCACCTAAGTGGCCCATCTCATTTGACTGTTTTTCTACATTGTAATTATAATATTCTATAACACGTTTGATCCAACCCAAATCTATCGTTTTAGAGCAATGGGGAGACAACTCTTTCTAACTTAGTAATTGTACTTGTTACTTCCCTTCGTCCATGTTCTACATTTTGCATTCCTTTCAGTTCACTTTCCTTCAACCAACGCACGTTTGTAAGGGAAATATTATATAGAAATATAAAGATGGATTTATAGTTCGTATCCTCACATAAGTTATTAACACTCTGACAAGATGTTTATCTACATATCATCATGTAGTGCTGATTTACACCAGTCAAGGATGAGAGGTAAATATATCTTTTAATAGAAAGACAGATATTGTTTTCATCTTTTTCTTCTACATAACAATAATAAAAACTTACCAACTCTTTTTTTAATAATAATAACTGACCAACTCAATTCTTGAAGATGACTAATTACCGTCAGCGCGCATACTTTAATTTGATAATTGAAAAAAGTCCAATTTGGGTTTTAAAGTGATGTGCTTAATTTTGTTTCAAAGTCTTCATTCCTATCGCTGAGTTTAATTTATCTGTTGGCATTCCATTCCACAGCCTTACTGCACTAGGGTAAAATGAGTGCAGGTGAAAATCAATGTGTGAAGGTGGAACCATGTATGGTTAACAGTCTGATCTGGTTGTTATTGTATTGAGTTTAAGGGGTGCTAGGGAGTGGGGTGGGCGCCTGAATTGATTATTTTTTGCTTTCGAGTTAGGGTTTTTGATTTTAGTATATGTATATGAGTAACTGTCAAAATATAGTCATCCTATATCATTGAAAAAAACTTTGTAGCGTCGTTGGTTACCAAGGAAACGGCCGCCATCTTTAGTTTTGACCCAATTTTCAAAATCTGTCTCCTCTCTTAATTATGAATAAAATCACTCAAAACCTGTGTAGATGGTTTGTTCCATTTTGAATTGGTTTTTTTAAAACAATAGCATATATCGTTTATACGCAAAAATGGCATTTTTATTACAAAAATTTAATTTTCAAGATATCAAACAAAAACTCAACGTCATTCAATTAACATTGACGAGAAGAACCTGTGTGCGAAATATTATACAAACTGGTCGGTAAATGACGGAGGAGATAGAATTTTAGTGTGAACAAAAGTCGAGAAAAAATGCAAGTAAAAAAATTAAAGAAAAGAACATAAAGCAAATACTTCAGACGGGTTGCCCTTCTTGTGGCAGCCCTCTACACTTTCGACAGTCTCTGCCATTGTTGTTTACGTAAAGAGGATTGTACAACTAGGTTTAGATGTGCATTGCCGTGAAAACAGACGTTAAATGACCAGTCTTTCGTTTTTTTCTCTATTCCTATACTTGTGCGCATGTTTACATATGCGCGACGCTGGCCTTCATCTTTTATGGCACAAAGAGCTCGTCCGACCAACGGGCGGTGTTCCCAAAAGCCAAGCAAAACAATTGGTGTTGCCACCTTGGCGATTAGCCGCCACTAAAGGGGCTTTCAGTGCCAATCTTCTCAGTCAGTGTTAGGGTTAAGGTAATTTACGTCAAAATTGTCACTGTTTTTACCCACCCTGGCCTGTAAAATATTTTGTTAAAAAAAAACAAAAACCGTCACTTGACATGGTTTTGGCATAAGTTTGTAGATAAATGATCGTTCTACCTGAATATTCAAAGAACAGAAAGTCAACATTCTGGTCCCAAACTCGCTAATCCAGGTGGCGCCTCCCACCCCCCCCTCTTAAGCTGATGTAATAAAATAAACAGTTGACCTATGTTTTGGCTTTAAATGAAACATCAGTTATAGTATAGCTTTATGTTCTTCTAAATGTATCGATTGCAATTGGTTCATGATCTTTTTTGGTATGTGTGTTTCCATTTAGAGTATGTATAATTATTAGTTACAAAGCAGGCTGCATACTTTTGCATTTTCTCAATTTTCGTGTATGTAGGTCTGTTGGTGTGAGTCCCAACACAGCTACCATAATCTAAGACTGGTTTTACTAAGGCCATGTAACTCTTATGAAAAGAGGGAGAAAAAATTACGATCAGATTGAATCTTCTTCTCAACATTATCCAAACAATTTTCCACCACCCCCACTCTCTTCCATCACCTCAACTGAAACCCACACATCAAAAGCCCCTAAAAAATCATCTAAGTGAGTAGTACTTGTCAACAACTTAAACAAAAAAAAAGGAAGAAAAAAGGTACGCTATCAAGACATTAATAATATGGCGTCCTTTTTCCACACAAGGCACCGCACGACTGCGCCGACATGGCCACAGCTGGTTGCTAATGACGCTATCATTACACGCCAATTTGCCGCATCTTGATGTAGCCAATGTGAAACACAATTAGGCTTTAAAGTACAGTCTTAGAACTTTCACAACATCCGCATTGCTACCTAAAATACTATGATATAAAATTTGAAATTATGTGATTTATCCAAATTAAAAAAGAAGAAACAATTAAAAAATCGCTCGTTTTCTTCTGTCTGTCTGTCTGTCTGTCTGTCTGTCTGTCTGTCTGTCTGTCTGTCTGTCTGTCTGTCTGTCTCTCTGTCTGTCTCTCTCTCTCTCTCTCTTTCTTTCTCTCTCTCTCTCTTTTCTCGCTTTCTCTCTATTTCTCTCTTGCTTTCTCTCTCTCTCTCTCTCTCTCTCTCTCTCTCTCTCTCTCTCTCTCTCTCTCTCTCTCTCTCTCTCTCGTATTACGCACACGTCGATGTAAACATTTAAATAACTCATTGTAAAAGGTCAATCATATAGAACACTTAATTTACAATGTTAACTTGTAAATTTCACTACTAGCACTTTGGAACATCTTTTCCGAGTTTTTGTTTCCGTTTTTAGTTGTTGTCGAGGTTTGCTTTTTGTTCTGGTTTCTTATTTTCATTACAAAATGTATAGCTGTTGTATGATATAGTGTAAAGGATGTAGAACATGTCTCATCTCATGGATGTTGTAGTGTAAAGGATGTAGAACATGTCTCATTACAAAATGTATAGCTGTTGTATAATATAGTGTAAAGGATGTAGAACATGTCTCATTACAAAATGTGTAGCTGTTGTATAATATAGTGTATGTAGAACACATCTTATTACGAATTCGGAGGCAGTGTTTTTTAAATCTGAAATAGGACATTGATTTCTTTGCATTGCTTTGGGTTTGTTTGGGGTTTTTTTGTTTTGTTTTGTTTTTGTTCTTTTTGTTTTCTTTTTTTTTTTTGTTTTTTTTGGGAGGGGGGGTATTTTTGGTTGCTTTTTATCACTTGTCTGTTGTTACCAGCAACCTTTGATCATAGAACATTTTCAAAGATTGCAAGTAGATCTACTTTGACACTGGTTCTCACTGTGTCTAAAGTCTATCAGTGCTGAACTAACAAACAAAACCAAAATACGTGAC
>JAXRKP010001122.1:152500-155000 GCA_037039925.1 Doris montereyensis | reverse complement strand
CGTGTTTATTTATCGATTTATTTCTGTATTTATTTAGTCATTCATTTATTCAAAGTAAACCCATATAGTTTTATGTAATGAATACGAATACAAGCTTTTCACTTGACTTGAATAGCCTGACGTAAGAATATTTCAAGGAAACCAGTTAAAAGATTTACATTTTTAAGGAGATATTACGTTTTGAATTATGAAAAGAACCTACTCTCTCGGAGAAGATTACCTATGTGGGCATTTCTTGTTGGGTTGTCTTCGTCACTCCCATTCACTGGCATTGAAACGTGTTTACATTTACTAAACAACGAAAAGGTAAGAGGGAAGTGAAGAATTGACCCAGTAGTTCAATATCCATGACCACTGAATGTTTGATCCACTAAGAGACAAGTGTAAATACGAAGAAATCAGGAGATAGAATGCTACACAGGAATAAAACATACAATAAGGTTGTTATGGCCCATAGAATCGGGGATTGTCCCGGTTTCTCTAGCGTGAATGAAGCGGAACAGATGACACTACACCGCGTTTTGACGGAGCCATCGTCCACGCCAGGTCTTACTTCAAAGCTTTTGCTGGTACCGGTAACTCGAATGCTTGAAGGTCTTTCAAGACATTTCAAGACAATGTTCCCCAAGGAACACAATGGCGAATCTAATGCTCGGACCACAGTCCACACCTGAGCATATTTTGGCGAAGAGGACGGACGGACATAAAAGAAACTTCACAAATTGCTCTGTATGAGTGTGTGTCTTTTTAGGGGTTGTTTTTCGTGTTCGTCACACAGGTTGCTAATGCCCGACGTGTCTAGACCGCGTCGGTAAACTCTGTGCACAGATTATTTCTTGACAGCGGTCATCGCTTGAGCACGAATGCATCGAATGAGCGTGCACCTGTCTCGCCGAAAAATGCCCAGGTATGGACACATCATTACATTGATAGGGTTCGAACCCAGGACCACGAGAACCGAGCCTGAACACTAGAAATTCAAAAGCAGACTGATGAGAGCCAACAACTGTTTCGGTATTTTCTTAAATGTAAGGCTGTGATACGATAAGAAAGGAATTCGAAGGGCCAAGACGCAAGGGACATTAACCTCTGTACTGTCACTCTGTACTGTTAAGTTAATCCCTTGAGTAGTGGTTCTTACAACTAAACATTAATGTTGCATTGCTCAAGAAACATTCTCTTGTCTCTCGAAAAGAAGGTCGCTTTTAAAATCAGGCACAATACGTTGGGATTTGTCCTTCTATAGGAACAAATGGATGGATCTGTAATCATTACACATTGCTTAATTTACATGAAGCAAGTACATTTTATCTCACAAACGTGTTTTATTTTCACAGGAGAGAACACATACTATTTTTATGTTATATCTCTTTTACGTTCTTACCGAAGACGAGAAGAATAACAGTAAATCAAAACAGGCATAAATTGTCATTGAAAGAATAATAAATGAATCATGCAAAAGATGCATTAATCAATAATTTATTTTTTAAATAATAATTTTTAAAAAAAGAATGATCAAGGGCCATGTAATCATAAATGACACCAGAGCCCTGTGCTGTGACAAAGCTCTTTCTTTCTACCAGTACCAGGAATTCACGTTAGACATCGATCGTTGTCGTGACCTGCATGCCATCCCCACGAAATATGTCGACCCTCATAAGAAAATCTTAAAACATATTTTTTTTATTTCTTCGTTTCTAAAAAAAAAGGAAAGACAGTAAATAAAGAACTCACCTGAAGTATAAAACAATACATTTTCAGGAAGAGATATGCAGATCAAGATGAGAACCCGGAAGCAGTGACAGGGGAGATAATCAAGGCAGGCGAATTATCTAGGAGATAAAGGAATATGAAAGAGATCAGGCGAAGATGACAGATGGAATGGACAGGTCAGATGATCTCATAGACAGCCATAATATTATGCGTGATGGAAGAACGATGGTCGACTAGTCGCTCAGTATCATTTCCGGCTATATCTTTTCCATTGGGAAAAAAGGCCAAGACGCACATCCGTGGAAGTCTAGTCATGCACAAAAGTGGATCTAATGAACTTGTGGGCACATACATCTAAGCCATGAAGGAAGAGTGGGCGTCGGGGGGGGGAATGGGAGGAGGTGGCGTAGGAATGCATAGATTATCTTCTATCATGTGCTGTGATATATTCGCAGAATACAAATGCAAACGTTAAAATATTCATTGATTTTTTGTAGGATAGTGTAAGATGTATTAACATTGTCGTAGGTGAGAAAATTATTCATGTTCAAGAGGGAGGGGGGGGAGTGGACAACACAAACAGGAAAATAAGCAAGATATAATGCACATATTAGCAGTTTAAAAACAGCATACAAAAAAGAGAATTTGAAATTAGTACAAGACCAAAGTACGGACCGGCAACCTAGTTGTTAGATGGCCGAACTTGGGAATGTAAGGTTAATGTTCGAATCCTAATAATAGTAGGTATGGCAGAGAGACGTATTATTATTATTATAACACACATTTT
>JAXRKP010001122.1:145000-147500 GCA_037039925.1 Doris montereyensis | reverse complement strand
GGCTATCAAACGGAAGAATAAGGTAGAGGATACCAGATGGCTTATAAGTTATAAGCGTACAGCAACTAACAATTCATTCTTTTTCGATAAGGTAGATAAAATCATTTCTATTGAGTTTTATACTAAATGATTGAGGCAAGCAAAGAAATGTCGAAGATAAAGCTACACAGATAGATGTAGATTTAAATAATGTAGTGATCTAGTGATGTAGAGGTAGATCTGAACCATTACATTTTCTCTATAATTATTATTTCAGATTTCCTACTGGAGGATTAGATGGAAATGACTTCCAATCCATAGTCGGATACAGACTTCACCATCCTTGACCCTGAACCACTTCACTAAACCTGCCCTCCCACTCCTCACCCCGACCGGAGGCAAATGATAGCTCATCCCTAACGAAAATCTCCCATGTGTCCGAAAGTATCTATTTGATAATACATTATTTTCAAAAGTCTAAAAATAATTTTATTAACTACTAACACGATGCCATTTCACTATCGTTTATCATGTGGGTGTAACAGATCTAGATTCTAGATCTATATATGTATATCTATTTAGATTTTTGGTGGGTTATTTTATCTTTTATCTAGATTGAGATCTAGATCTAGATATTAATATGTCCAGATCAAACATCCCAAGAGTAATGTTCGAAGTTTCCGTCCACCTAATATGTTTACACTGTGAGAGTTTTATGGATCATTCAAAAGTTATCAAAGTCCTAACACATTCAACTTTGCCACTATTGTTAATTGCTTACACACTGACGGACTCTAATAGGGCCATGTCAGCACCCAAAAAGTGTCTATCGATGTGGTGTTTAATAACGAAGTTGGTGGTGACGGTAGACTGGCAGACATCCAAGCCAGCATCTTGGGCCAAATGCCGTGATGGCAGATCCATAGATTTCTTACCTTTCTCTCCTAGTCCAAAAGCGTGTGTCTTCTTTTTTACCTGTGAGTGAAATGGGGAGGGGGGAAGTTCTTCTGGGTTGTTGTTTTTGTTGTTGTCATTCTTGCTTTTTTTGTCTTCTTTTTTATTGCTTTTTGTTGCTGTTTGTTTTTGTTTTGGGTTTGTTATGGTTTGTTTTCGCTTATTCTTGCCTCAGGCCAGGCTACCGGAATCTCAAAATGCTATCCGTCTAATCAGCCTACCCTCCCGTGTAACTGCCGAATGCATAATGATAATTGAGATCATGGCAATGTATACCATGAATAAAGAAAGAAAGTATCCATGACATGGGGCGTATCAAAAATCCCAACAACTATACAAGCCTCTGATCTTAGGAGTAAACAAGTTTAGACATTTTTTTTAAAAATGGGTGAACGAAGACAGACAAAAAAAGGAGTAAAAAGTTTAATACTGCCGGGAAAAACCCCCAGAAAATACGGAAGCCAACGAGATAAAGATACATATGACTATGGTTTTAATCCTTTTATCTTTGCTTTACGAATGGGCGGTTGGCGGGTGCTGATGGTATGTCCTATTTCTTTACATTCCTGCTTTCACTTAGATTTCATCTTGCTGTTTCCTCTTTATTTTACTCTAAGATCACTGCAAAAACAAACAAAAACATAATTATATTTTACGAATACATTCCATCCACTTACATTCTCTTTCTCCTGTGTCTATTCTTTGGAATGTCGAGACTTCGGAAACGTGAAATTGCGTTAGTGAAATAACAGACCATAAATATGATGTTGAGCTTGCCACTAAAACTTACAGGCCTGTAAATACACTTCTATTTCCGTAGAAGATTAAAAATGCTAACAGTCGGTAAAGAAATGAATAAATATATCGATGCAAATGAATTCCATGGTTTCACTTTATTATCGCTGTTGTTCATTTGTTTATCAGATTGTATACGGTATTATTATCGCATATACGATTCCCAAGCCAAACAGTTAAATGGAGAGCACACATTCCTTTCGCACGGCAACGAGCACCATGTCAACAGCTCAAGAGTCGCTGGCGACCACTGACAGCTACGTCAACACGTCTGAATGTCTGGAGTCCGTGTCACGGTACGTTTTCACCACTCCAGTCATTTACACATCATCTTTGGTTTTTGAAAAGTCAGATAAAGTGTTAATACTAATCATGAATGTCATAATTAATTAATTGTACATACAAGAAAAGACACATTTTCAGTCGAGGTTCGTTGACGGTTTTTTTAAATGTATGTTGAAAACGATGCCTGTACTCTAGTTGTATAGTTTGGTTAAAAGAGACTTTACTGTTATTATAATATAAAACCATACAACAGTACTGTAGATTCAAGGATTTTTTTGTTACCTTTTTTCTGTATTCGTTTGGCCATGTTGAACAATGTACAACTATTTATTATTTACACATTGTGAGGCTATGTAATATAATATGATATAAAGTTAAGTCGTCGACACTGAAGTTCAGTCTATAAATATTGGCAGTACAGCACTACAAGTATTGGCCCTAGTTATTTATCCTATAATTGCTTTCGAAATTAACTACCTATAGTTGT
>JAXRKP010001122.1:132500-137500 GCA_037039925.1 Doris montereyensis | reverse complement strand
GGATCTGGCCCTTGGCTTGTTATGTAATAAACAACTCAAAGTTAGCAATGGTCATTGGTCGAATCCTTGTTACCAAACATTTGTTTTCTTTCATTGTTCACTCAGGACACTGGGTCTGCGGCCTCGATGCCGACCTACGAATACGACTCACGTTTACACAGTCAGCGAACTGTCCTCTTGGGACAGTGATATCTATCCTGGGGTGCACAGCGGGTGGATAGTTTTCAACACTGTGTCATCCCAGACTTTGGCCAAGGTATGTCTTCAAGGGGGAGGGGGAGGGGACAGACATATGTTTCCCTCATACGCATTACAATTTCATATTATATCAGACCCACCACAACGTCCATGCCTTGTCGTGGTGTGGTGGCTTGCGTGCCTTGGTGGCTTGTGTGCCTTGGTGGCTTGCTTTGGTGGCTGGTGCCTTGGTGGCTTGCGTGCCTTGGTGGCTTGTGGTGCCCTTGGTGGCTTGTGTGCCTTGGTGGCTTGTGTACCTTGGTGGCTTGTGTGCCTTGGTGGCTTGTGTGCCTTGGTGGCTTGTATGCCTTGGTGGCTTGCGTGCCTTGGTGGCTTGTGTGCCTTGGTGGCTTGCCTTGTGCCTTGGTGGCTTGCCTTTGCGTGCATTGGTGGCTTGCTTGCGTGCCTCAGCGACCCGGAGATCTATGTTAGCCGGAGATTAAGTTCCTGCAGGGTCACCCAAGCTGAAAGGTCGAAGGGTAGAGGCAATACTAATGTCGACACCCCGTGTAAACAGATCTCGTTAACCATGGTAGGTAGTATGTCTAGAAGACGGACAACTCTTATTCCAAACCTCCACTGGCTTGTGGAAGATCTTGGATGATCAAAGCCTACGGGAGCACACCAAGACAAAAAAGTAGGAAAGTCGGAAGCCCTGACCCAAAAGGTGCAAATAATTCAAACGGCCCAACTACCGCACCTGAAGAAAACGAGCTACGCAAATTCTCTCATAATCAGAGATCCAAGAAGAAAAAGAAGATATTAGAAGACTATTGTTCCATTGTTTTACCTTTTTCAAAATATTAACAAATTGCATGTACTCATCTTTAGATCAAGCAACGACTACAATGTACACATAAATAGTAGAGAATTTCTTTGTTGTTTTCCATGAATACCTTCTTCTTCTGCCTTTTTAGCTCGCTGGGAAGCATAGGCCATCAACAGATAATCTCCAATCATGTCTCTCCTAGGCCAGCCTCTCCATAGATTTCCATGTTTGCCCCGTCTTCTTCATCTCTCCCTCCAATTCTCTTCTCTATGTAGCCTTTTGCCGAACTCTTGATCTTTTACCCCGTGAATTGCATGTACGGCTCTATCTTGTTATTGTGCTGATCCCCTCTAAGCGTGTAGCCCGTCAACCCCACCTTTCTCGCCATGAATCCTTTTCAGCCGATATCCGTCCAGCCTCTCACAGACCGATGCGGAAGACAGCCCCAGGACAGAATATCTCGACAACCTCCCTCAGACATCTACTAATGAATTACTGCACTTTCTGTAGGGCGCCTTTGTGCCCCCCATGTCTCCGAGTCACACGTCAGCACCGACCCAACATCCGTGCCGAATATCGCCCTGGCCAACTCTTGCCGGACCATACCCTGCCAAGGCTTAAAAACGCTTGTCGCCTTCTGTGTTCAGGATCTGACATCTCCTTCCGCACGTCCTTTGCCATCAATCATGCTACCCAGCAGTTCTCCTTTTAGGATCTTTGACAGAGTGTTGCAGGTTTTGCAAAGAGTCTTGGTTTTCCTGCAGTTGAGTTCGAGTCACACTGATGATCCGTCGGTCTCAACGGCATCAGTTTTCTCCTGTATTTGCTTGTGTGTGTGAAAGTAAAGCGACACCATCGACGAAGTCCAGGTCGCCAACCCGTTCCGTCATAGTCCATGATGACTTATTATTAATCATACAAACAATAATATATACATACATACATACATACATACATACATACAAACATACATACAAACATACATACATACATACATACATACAAACATACACACAAATACATACATACATACATACATACATACATACATACATACATACAAAAACATACACACATACATACATAAACACATACATATATACATGCTTGCGTACATACATATAGATACATACACACATACAATTATTTGAACGTCTTCAATATGACCCTCTTTTTTCAGCTGTGTTGTTGGAAGGGAGTAGGCATGGTGGGAAGTAGCTGCCTTCATCGCCAAGGGTGGGGCCTGCGTAGTCCACGGGTCGCTCTGTCCATCATTTCGGACAGCATGTATTTTGCCGGTTGTGAAAACGCTGGTGTGGAAGATGCTTTCCAGCTGGGGTTGATTCAGGTAAGCAACTCGTATCTTAAATTATTTGACAATCATGAAAGCGGAAATAACGCTCTAACTGAAAAGTCAAAACAAAATGAGTCGCGTGTTAATATGCGTCTTGGATAAGATTTATGGATAATATTGTTAAGAATGCTATGACATCCATAGAGATGTAATGTAAAGTGAGTCACATAATCAGAAGTGAGCGTTGGGTAATCAGGAGAGTGGTCCTCAATCTTTTCTAGCATACGGCATAACGTGGTAGTTTGATATTGCTTTTCCAAGACTGAATAAACGTAGCTACCCATTTCGCTGCTGGGTCGCCAAGAGGGAAATTGGGTAAGACATGTTGCCGGACTGTGAATGGAACTTGGGCCTCCTGCCCGTGGCAGAGACGCTCTACCGACAGCGCTTCCCGGCGCCTCTGCACATAGATGAAAAGTAATTGGCGAAATCAAGGACAAGAAAACAATCCTCTATGGCCTTCAAATTCCATATAACACATGACTCAACTCATACACCTTGCTGGCAACACGATAGTCGCCGTTTGTCTCAGACCTAGTACACGATGGTGATAAGAAAATTAATTGTATTTTAGGCCATTACGCACGCCCATGAAGCCGGAGCTTATACCTGTTTTTTGAGGGGCGTCAGTGGCCTAGTGGTTAGGCTTCCAGATGAAGGGTCCTGGGTTCGAATCCTGGTAACGCCAGGCCAGACGTTGTTTTCCTTGGGAAAGAAATACTTAACACGTATTTCCCCACTCGACGCAGGTGCAAAAATGGGTACAAGCACTAGCCTGAGAGTAACAACCTGCGACAGACTAGCGTGTTGTTCAGGAGGTGATTACTATCACCTGTTCTTCTTGATGCTACAGGAACTGTTATTTATCCCTGTTTCTATATTATGAAGTGATTCTAGGATTTGAACCCGGGGCTTCATGAGCCCAAGTCCGGCAGGCTAACCGCTCGACCACCGACGCCACACGGCACCCAAAAAGCCACTAAATGGCATCCTTAGCGCATAACTATAGAGATTGAACTTGTTTTCTATCGATTGAATGTGATCAAATTTCACACGAGATAAAGACAGGTACTCATTTCAGAAGAACTAACATCTAACATAATGCCAGTGTTGTTCCTCTCTACTCTACGTATTGATACTAGGATAAGTAAATTAGAAACTGTTGTTGGTTTGAAGATTTACTTATTTACTTACTTACATTTTTTTACTTTACAACACAACATGCCGATTACGGAAGCATTACAAGAGCACCGAGGTTCAGTAACAATTATAATTATGCAATAATACAAATGAGCACAGTGGAGTGAAGTCAAAGATGAAAGCGACAATGAGTGACAACTCCACCAATAAAGACAGAACAAACACGTGACATTTCGAGTATATAACCCTTCGTCAGACACCAAACCAGAAATGAGTCGGACTACCTGACTAGAACAACAGACACATTGCATCAATAAATCAAAAATGCAGTGCGATAACAAAAGGAAAGGGGAAAATATTTCCGACAGTTTCACAATATGGCTGAATACAATAGAAAACAATATAATTATGAATAGAGAGTAACATGGACCATGCTATGAAGAGGAACAACATTGCCAACGTAACAAACGACGCCCCCCTCCACCCCTACCCCCCTCCCCTTTCTAACCCGGTAACGCACTTCGTGGTGATGAAGTCTAGCATTGATTTTCATGTTTGATTTTGATTTGAATTGATTGTAACAAATCCACAACTAATGTGATTTCGGGAGCTTCCGGTTAAATTTTAATTTTGCCCTGACTGCCTTGTAAACTGCCAAAGGGATCTTTAACGTATATTAGGGTATTGTAATCTGCAGCACACATGACCTCTATTCATCGTCCGTTTCCAATGGGACTAGGTGTCGATCCACCTACCTGGACCAAGGGCGGGGAGGGGTGGAGATTTCACTAAAAATAAACTCGAAAAAAGTTTCCAAACACCGTCGGGGCTTAAACCCCCGCAATGCTTCGATTGAGAGGCAGACACCTTGCCTCTGGACTATCGAGTCATTCCTCCCCTCCGACTTCCATGTCGGATTCATCGTTTCGTTGTCGTAGCTTTGGGAATATCACCTATACCAGAGATGAAAGCAAATCCAAAGGCAACTCCTTAAACTGCCTTGAAACCACCACTTCTGACAGACATAGGAAATGCAATCACCGACCAATCAATCCTAATCCTTCTAACATTTTGATATCCGTAACGCACTTCTTATCATATTCTTCTTCTTGTTCTTCTTTTTCACGAACCAATTCTGTTGCAGACATCGGCAATCGCTCCTCTCCACTCTTCCTGTTCTCTGTATCTCTCAAGAAGCTTCATTATCTACCCGTTGTCAATGTCCAGGGTTCAGACTTCGTATGTGTGTGTGTGTCATTCATGGTTTATCTCTGTCTCTCTTATTATTATATAACTTTACCCCCAAATTGTTACGTATTGCTTAACGTCCAAGTGACCTTTCCAGGCAGCCAAAATGGCCTACATCTGGCTGATGACGGACGGACTGGACGTGGGTTTAAGCAAGATCATTGGTGACGCTGCTGGCCTGGAAATGAACAGACGACAACTCATTCATATTGGCAGTGACACGTCAGAGTTGCCTCCCTTGTGCGTCTTTGG
>JAXRKP010001122.1:117500-122500 GCA_037039925.1 Doris montereyensis | reverse complement strand
ATGAATACATGGATGAATGGATTGATTGATAGATGGACGGATGAATGGAGGGATGGTTTGGATTAATTGATAGATTGATTGATGGATGAATGGAGGGATGGATTGATTGATAGATGGACGGATAATGAAGGGACGGATTGATTGATAGCAGGGATGCATGGATGGGGAGGGATGGATGGATGGATTGGTGGATGGATGGCTGCATGCATGCAGATAGGTAAAAGGATAGAAATTGTTCTAGTTCAAATAAATACTTATAATTGTGCTATGACCTGCTTTATCAATGAGAAGTTATCTAGAAAGTTTATGAGTTGAACTTGATGTTCATGTAAATATTATTAATATTTTTGTATAACCTGTTATAATGTGACCGTGACCATACTCTTTTTTATTTAGACAAAATGATGGATTCCATTCTCTTCTTTTCTAATCTGCTCTGTTCTGTTCTATTATTCTATTCTATTTATCTATGCTATTCCATTCTATTCTATTTTATCTTATTCTTATTTTATCTATTCCTATTCTATTCTATTTTATTCTATTCTTTTTCTAGTCTACTATATTCTATTTATCTATTCTATTGTGTTATGTTCTATTCTATTCTATTCTATTCTATTCTATTCTGTTATATTCTATTCTATTCTATTCTATTCTATGCTATTCTATTATATTATGTTATATTCTATTCTATTCTTTATTCTAATCTATTCTGTTCTATTCTATTCTTTTCTTCTCTAGTCTATTCTATTTTATTCTTTCTCTAATTCTATTCTATTCTTTTCTGCCTTTGCTATACTGTTATTTATATTTTATTATATTCTATTCTATTCTGTATTATTCTATTTTTTTCTATTCTTCTCTATTCCATTCTATTCTGTTATATTTTCCATTCTTTTTTAAAATTTTATTCTGTTCTTTTCTTCTATTCTATTATTTATTATATTATATTCTATTCTGTTATTTCTATTTTGTTATATTCTTTTCTTTTCTGTTTCATTCTATTCTTTTCTATTCTATTCTTTTTCTTTCTCTAGTCTATTCTGTTATATTTTTATTCTTTTCTTTTCTAAATTTTTCTATTCTATTCTATTCTATTCTATTCTATTCTATTCTTTTTCGTTCTATTCTATTCTATTATATTCTATTCTATTTTATTTATTCTATTCTTTTTCTATTACTTTTGTTATATTATATTGTTTTCTATTCTATTCTATTGTGGTATATTTTTCTTGTATTATATTATTTTTTGTTTTATTCTATTCTATTCTATTATATTCTTTTTTTAAATATATTCTATTCTATTTTATTCTATTCTTTTTAAAATATATTTTTATTCTATTTTATTCTATTCTATTCTATTCTATTCTATTCTATTCTATTCTTTTTAATATATTCTATATTATTCTATTCTATTCTTTAAAAAAAAAAACATTTTATTCTATTTTTTAGATATATATTCTTCTATTATTTTTTCTAATGTATGCATATTATATTCTATTCTATTCTTTTTTATTGCGTTACTTTTATTTTTTATGTTTCAGTTCTATTATATTCTTTTCTGTTCTTTATTCTATTTTATTACAATGTATATTACATTGTATGATATTCTTTTCTACCTTTATCCTAATCTATTAACTATATTCTATTCTCTCTATTTTTGTGCTGTTCTATTTCATTGTATTCTACAAGGGAGTGGAGTGTAGAATAAATGTGGTATCTAATTGCCTAGTTGCCTTTCTCTAGGCGGCATCTTCCTTCTGAGACGTAGCCTTCATGATAGTCCTTCTATATCCAACTCTGTCAACAAGCGTCCCTTCTTTATGTTGAGTAACAAAAAATGTCCATTGTTTCATTGTGTCTCGTTCCATCACCCTCTTTCCATCTCATTTGAGGAGTCTCTTTTTCTTCACTATGTCTCTTGGCATTCCTTGCCTCGTTGTCGGTATTCCTTAACGCTGTAGTGTCTCAATTGATGCACTAAATTCGTTACCAGTTTTTACTGTCTTTAAAAACACTGATGGATTAGTAGAACTGATGGAGATATTCAGGATTTTATTTCTATTTTTTAGGGTGAACAGGAGATAACTAACTTCCATTTTGTGGTAAATCACTGTAATTATAATTCAAAGAGTATTTCCATTTAGTAAAGTAGGCAACTTATTCGATGATGTTTATCAATTTATTTTTTTTATTGCAAGTTCTTTTATGTTTTTTTAAAATACTTTTTCATTCTATTATATTCTTTTCTGTTGCTTTTTAATTCTATTTTATTATGCCTTTGTGGGATGATAGTTGACAATGAAAACAGATCCAGCACTGTTTATGCTGCTTATCCCCAGACCCCATCTCTGATAAGGACGCTCTATATTTTATTATTCTCTCTTTGTTATTTTTGTTTTGCTTTGTATTTTATTTCATGGTGTATTCTACAAAGGGAGGTGGTTATTTTTAGTGTTGTTGATGTTGTTGTTGTTATTGTGTTTTGTTTTATTTTCGTGAGGGCGGAGGGTTGGGAGGGAGTATGTGTTCGTTTCTTGTTTGTTTTTCTTTTTTATTGTTGCTTTTCTTTGGGTTGTTTTGTTGGGGGTTTTCTTTGAGGCGGTGGGGACATCTTCCTTATACTGAGACAACTCGTAGATAACCTTCATAGGATCGTGATTCTTGTCCGTTTTCCTTCTGGCCTTGTATGAAACCTGTAAACTCTGGTCTTCTGTTATGAGCTCGTCCTTCTTATGTTGATAACATTGAAACAATGTCATTATTTTCATTGTATCTCGTTCAATACCCTCTTTCCATCTCATTTGAGGCAAAAAATCTTTTTTCTTCTTTTTCCTGTCCTCTTGGCATTCATACCTTTCGTTGTTGGTATTCCTTAACGCTAGTGTTCTCTGCAAAGCGAGACAACCTACGAGAAACAATCCACTGAATTACACTAATTAGATATCACCAACGTGATTAGCGCTTTTTACTGTCACCAGGACAATCTGTCGGGCTATTCTTAAGGAGAAGGGAGGGAGAAGAGATAGAAAGAGAGAGCACTGATGGATCAGTAGAACGAGAGATGGAGATATTCAGGATATACGGACACACACCATCGTAGCTGCTATTTTCTCTGGTGAGATGAATTAGAGGTGAACAAGGGAGATAACCACCCATTTATGTGATAAATCACTGTAATATATAATTCAAAGAGTGGTAGATAGATAGACAAGGTTCCATTTAGAGATAAAGTAGGCAATTTTGATTCGATGATGTTTTATCAATTTGGTCTTTTTTTTTTTTACTAGATAGATAGGGAAATCAAGCAAAATGTATATGTATGTTTTTTTTTAAATACTTGTTTCTTTTGAAACCATTTTCGTCAGAGGCTGATTTTTGAGTGTTTTTGGTGCTTTATTAATCTATTTGTTATGCCTTTGTGGGATGATAGTTGACAATGAAAACAGATCAGCACTGTTTATGAATGCTCTTCACTTCCCAGGTGCACAGCTTATCCCTTCCAGACAGAGCCAACTTTGTCGAGACCCCAAACCATCCTCTGATAAGGACGCTCTATATTTTATTATGTCTTTCTGACAATTCAGTTTGTTAGAGTTTTGTGTTTTGCTTTGTATGTTTTTTAGCTTTGATATTTGTTTGTTGGGTTATGGGTCGCTGTTTAGGGTGTCGGGGGTGGGGAGGGGAGGAAGGAAGGAATGTTGTTATTTTTGTTGTTGTTGATGTTGTTGTTGTTATTGTGTTTTGTTTTATTTTTTGGCAATGAGGGCGGAGGGTTGGGAGTTCATGGGGGTATGTGTTCGTTTCGTTGTTTTGTTTCATTTTAATTATTGATTAACAACGCTTTTTGGTTTGGGTTGTTTTGTTGGGGTTTTTTTCTTTGAACAAACTGGGGGGATTGTAATTACGACGTTTCGGTGGGGACAGTATACCTGTTGTTACAATTTGTACGGTTATACAGAAAGCCTGGGGATACAATAGACAACTACGTAGATAACTCAACCAGTTACGGATTAGAATATTTTGAATAGGATCGTGATTCTTTTACACAATGTGAACACACCCGCACAAGTTTCCTTCTGGCACTTGAACGTCCTGACCTTACCACATAAAACCTGCTAAACGAACTTTAAAGGTGGCATGGTCTTCTATCTGCAAAATTATGCCAAGCCAGAAGGGACTCGGTAGTCAATAGAGGCGAATAAAGATGTCAACCTAACTTAACCATTAAAAAACAATGTCGTGGGTTCAAGGCCTTGTCCAACATTAAACAACAATATACGATTTTACTTTATGATAAAATAAATAGTACTGCAGTAGGCCGGTAACTAGTAGAGAGGGAAATACGAAATTGAATAGGAAGGCCTTCTCTTACATAGGTAGAACAGAGACAGTTACAAAGACAGAGACAGAAAAGTTTCGGCGACGTAAAATTGCCGTGGCGCTCGTTATATCTTCCTCAGTCACACAATAACAATACAAGAATGATTTAGTGGTCGTGAGTGACAATGTCCGTATGGCGCCAAAGGGTGGCCAGTCATGTGATGTTAAATTGGAGAGGAAAAATTCCACAACGTTGTCGTTATTATTTTGCACAGAATTCTAACAGCCTATATTGCATGATACCTCGTTTCTAAAAACGTATTTTTTCAATGACATGTGGAAAATAAATATACACGTGTGTTTTGTACTACCTCGAGATTTTCATTCTAGCTGTGTTTAGAGTTTTTGGCTTTTTCAAAAAAAGGTTGACTGGCTTCAAAAGAATAATATGACGACAGTAAATGACAAGTACTTTCAACGTTTAACGCTGAGCTTGTATGTGAGTTAGTGTGCATGTTTTGCACTACTCACTCAAAGCGTGACTCGTATTTATTAGACTGTGTCAATGTTTGTGGTTTAATTGTAGTGCTGACAAGATGGTTCGGATTGTAGTGACTTCCAACAAGGTATTATATCATTTAAAGTCAGTAGATGCAGAACAGAATATTTGTGTGCAAATG
>JAXRKP010001122.1:75000-112500 GCA_037039925.1 Doris montereyensis | reverse complement strand
GAGTTTTATTGTTTAGTTTCCAGGAATACAGGTGTTGGACTTTTTTTTTAAATACGTCAATTCTGAAAACAAAAAAAACCCATTGAATTCAGACTTTTACCGGAATACGTGTCGGACAGTAAACTATGCGAAAACGTCTCACTGTTAGCACTTTACACTGAATTCCAAGATACATTTCTCAACCGTTAAGGAAAACCAGCAGGTTAAAATTGCAACCTCAAACTTTTTCTTTCAGTTCTTCTTCCTGGGCTACGTTGGCTTGTACTCATACTCACTTCTTCTTCCCTACTGTGGGAACGCGTGGATCAATGTGCTCGTCGGAGCCTGGACTGTGGCCATTCTCTTTGAGGACACAATACTCTTTGTTTCACTACAAGTTGGTGAGAGTCTTTTTTGGGAGGATATGATTTTGTTTCTTTTCTTCCTTTCAAATTTGGTAAAAACAATTGTTTATAGCAATGCCAATTTCATCGCATGTTGAGTTATCGTGACATAATTACATTAATCTACAATAACATGTTTTCGGAATGTTCCTTGTTATTTTAAGTTTCCTGTTGACCTATATATATGCCTGATTTACTATTCCACAATGTGCTCACTTTGGGTAAATCAGTATGCGTGGGAAGAGATAATTTACCATGAGTCCTAAGTTTGGAGTTCTCGCCAATCGTCGTCATTGTTCAAAATTACTCTTACACTTATTATCATCCATGGTTAGCGGTTGGTTTGAAAGTTAACAAAATGGTATGGGGCGGGTGGGGGCGTTCTGAGAACGTTCAGAGATTTTTTTTTAAACAACGAACCATTGGAATCAGGAGGACATGAAAAGATGACTCAGTCCTATTCTTATCTTCAAGAAATCTCCTCATTTTCGCAGAGTAAGCCATGGCAATCTGACAGGCAGGTGAAGGGACGATAATTTTCTCATGTTCATTATTAAAGCAATAGTTTGAAACACAATATCGCAAATATCGATTTGTTTTACATTCAACACTATTTTACTACTCCTTCGTCCTAGTGGACGACCCATCAAGTAAATATACGTAATACTAACACAAAGCATAAATGTGCGTAGATATCTCAAAAAGAAACCAAAAAGACAACAAAGCTCCCTTCCCCCCGTCCCCCTCCACTGTCTTTATGTATTAAAGTGAGAATTTATGTATTAAAGTGAGAATGTATGTATTGAAGTGAGAATGTATGTATTAAAGTGAGAATTTATGTATTAAAGTGAGAATGTATGTATTGAAAGTGAGAATTTATGTATTAAAGTGAGAATTTATGTATTAAAGTGAGAATTTATGTATTAAAGTGAGAATGTATGTATTAAAGTGAGAATTTATGTATTAAAATGAGAATGTATGTATTAAAGTGAGAATGTATGTATTAAAGTGAGAATTTATGTATTAAAGTGAGAATGTATGTATTAAAGTGAGAATTTATGTATTAAAGTGAGAATGTATGTATTAAAGTGAGAATGTATGTATTAAAGTGATAATGTATGTATTAAAGTGAAAATGTATGTATTAAAGTGAGAATGTATGTATTAAAGTGATAATGTATGTGTTAAAGTGAGAATGTATGTGTGGCTTTAGTTGAAAGTGAGTGACGTCGGTGGCCGAGTGGTTAGGCTGCCGGATTGAGGATAATGAGGTCCCGGCTTCAAATCCCAGCAAAACTAGATCTGCCGTAAGCGCTCCTTAGGAAAGAGGCTTAACACGCATTTTCCCTACTCGACCCAGGTGCAAATGGGTACAAGTATTAGCTTCGGAAAAGAATCGGCGTCAGACTGGCGTCCTGTCCAGGAGATGATTACTATCACCTGTCATGTTTCATGCTATTCAAACCGGGATAAAATCCGGCTCAATGGGCCGTAACGGCAGTGAAGGGCCTTTATTTATTTTTTGTTACTAGTTGAACGTGTAATGAAATGTGTTGTTTTCGACTCTTTCTGCAGAAATCACATTACATCAACTTCATATGGGAATTGCTGCACTTATTCAACGTTGCGCTGGTCGTTGTCTGCCATGTTTTCCTTGCCCTGCAACAGTATGGATCCGACCTCACAAACGTGCACTTTACCACCATCAAAATATTGCGGGCCGCTGCCCTGATTTTGCTCTTCTACAGGGCCCTTGACTACCTGCTACCCGTCAGTCTCAGCCTTGGACCGATGTTGGCCAACATCAAACAGCTGGTGAAAACGATGCTCGCTGTGTATTATTTATGTCCAACATTAAACAGCTGGTGAAAACGATTCTTGCTATATATTACCCACATCCACAACTATGGTGATCTCATGTGTTTTAGTAGGAGTTTTAATATTGCCCGAACTACCTTGTAAATAGCCAACGGATCTTCAACGTGCACAGAGTGATGTGATTGGCACACGGAACCTCCTTTTATCGTCCGTCTCCGATGGGACTAGGTGTCGATCCATCTACCTGGACCAGGGGAGGGGGGTGGGGGGTAGAATGTACTCGAACAAACTCGAAAGAATTGTTCAACCGTTGTGGGGCTTGAACCCACGACCTTTGAGTTCAGGTGGGGATTCGAACTCCCTACGTGTACACAATTTAATTCTGAGCTGTAACAGCGTTTAGTAGAGTCTTGGGCTCATAGTTTTTCCAAATCCACTCTAGAATGCCTCTCTTTAGAATCGTACATCAGTTGATTTTTATATAAAGCCTGAAAAGTACTAATTCTATGGCCAATTTTCGGCTGATCATTCTGAAATTAAATTTTCAAACCCGTTTTTCTCAAAAGATACATAGCCAACACATTGAGTTAGCCAAAAATAAAAAAAAGTGAAAATTCCAAACCACTTTCGTTGTGATTAAAGCCTCACGACACTACCGACTGCGCCACTATGTCTCCTTTCGTATGAAAGTGTATTAGACCGCAGCAAAGCACTAGGAAGGGGTGAATGGGGAAACAGCAGGATAAGTTACTAGAGGACCAAAACAATAGTCCACTGTAGATTGACGCCTATGGCTAAGTTGTATAACAACAATAATAGTCCACTGTAGATTGACGCCTCGGCTAAGTTGTATAACAATAATAATAGTCCATTGTAGATCGATGGCCCAGGCTAAGTTGTATAACAACAATAATAGTCCATTGTAGATCGATGGCCCAGGCTAAAATGTATAACAACAATAATAGTCCACTGTAGATTGACGCCTATGGCTAAGTTGTATAACAACAATAATAGTCCACTGTAGATTGACGCCTATGGCTAAGTTGTATAACAATAATAGTCCACTGTAGATTGACGGCCATGGCTAAGTTGTATAACAACAATAATAGTCCACTGTAGATTGACGCCCATGGCTAAGTTGTATAACAACAATAATAGTCCACTGTAGATTGACGCCTATGGCTAAGTTGTATAACAACAATAATAGTCCACTGTAGATTGACGCCTATGGCTAAGTTGTATAACAACAATAATAGTCCACTAATAGTCCACTGTAGATTGACGACCATGGCTAAGTTGTATAACAACAATAATAGTCCACTGTAGATTGACGGCCATGGCTAAGTTGTATAACAACAATAATAGTCCACTGTAGATTGACGGTCATGGCTAAGTTGTATAACAACAATAATAGTCCACTGTAGATTGACGGCCATGGCTAAGTTGTATAACAACAATAATAGTCCACTGTAGATTGACGGCCATGGCTAAGTTGTATAACAACAATAATAGTCCACTGTAGATTGACGGCCATGGCTAAGTTGTATAACAACAATAATAGTCCACTGTAGATTGACGGCCATGGCTAAGTTGTATAACAACAATAATAGTCCACTGTAGATTGACGGCCATGGCTAAGTTGTATAACAACAATAATAGTCCACTGTAGATTGACGGCCATGGCTAAGTTGTATAACAACAATAATAGTCCACTGTAGATTGACGGCCATGGCTAAGTTGTATAACAACAATAATAGTCCACTGTAGATTGACGCCTATGGCTAAGTTGTATAACAACAATAATAGTCCACTGTAGATTGACGGCCATGGCTAAGTTGTATAACAACAATAATAGTCCACTGTAGATTGACGGCCATGGCTAAGTTGTATAACAACAATAATAGTCCACTGTAGATTGACGGCCATGGCTAAGTTGTATAACAACAATAATAGTCCACTGTAGATTGAAGGCTATGGCTAAGTTGTATAACAACAATAATAGTCCACTGTAGATTGAAGGCTATGGCTAAATTGTATAACAATAATAATAGTCCACTGTAGATTGAAGGCTATGGCTAAGTTGTATAACAACAATAATAGTCCACTGTAGATTGAAGGCTCGCTAAGTTGTATAACAACAATAATAGTCCACTGTAGATTGAAGGCTATGGCTAAGTTGTATAACAACAATAATAGTCCACTGTAGATTGAAGGCTATGGCTAAGTTGTATAACAACAATAATAGTCCACTGTAGATTGACGGCTCGGCTAAGTTGTATAACAACAATAATAGTCCACTGTAGATCGATGGCCCAGGCTAAGTTGTATAACAACAATAATAGTCCACTGTAGATTGAAGGCTATGGCTAAGTTGTATAAGAACAATAATAGTCCACTGTAGATTGACGGTCTCGGCTAAGTTGTATAACAATAATAATAGTCCACTGTAGATTGACACCCATGGCTAAGTTGTATAACAATAATAATAGTCCATTGTAGATCGATGGCCCAGGCTAAGTTGTATAACAAGAATAATAGTCCATTGTAGATCGATGGCTCAGCCTAAGTTGTATAACAACAATAATAGTCCATTGTAGATCGATGGCCCAGGCTAAGTTGTATAACAACAATAATAGTCCATTGTAGATTGATGGCCCAGCCTAAGTTGTATAACAACAATAATAGTCCATTGTAGATCGATGGCCCAGGCTAAGTTGTATAACAACAATAATAGTCCATTGTAGATCGATGGCCCAGGCTAAAATGTATAACAACAATAATAGTCCATTGTAGATCGATGGCCCAGGCTAAGTTGTATAACAACAATAATAGTCCATTGTAGATCGATGGCCCAGGCTAGGTTGTATAACAACAATAATTGTCCATAATCTTTTATTTTTTAAAGCGAATGCAACTCTCATAAAGGCGTTTACAAACAGCCTGATCTTTCTTCCTATCATCATGCCAGCTGATTCCTGTCTTCCTGATAGCACTGTGTCCATTTCTTACCAGTCTTCATGAAAATATGTTGTTCATCTGTTATCTTTGTATTATGATACTATGACACTGCACGATAGCTACCTGCCCATGTTCCGTCTACGTGAGTACTTGAGAACATCACTGCCTCTTTTCCTCTCATTATTTCATTGCAAAGGTACACTATTCTTAGCAGGCTGTTGGCGGGCTGCTGGTAAGTCATATTTCTTTCCTTTTCTCCTTTCGTTTATCTTTCATCTTGCTGTCTCTTCTAAATTCACCTGAGATCACCGCCATGGTGGACATGGTAAATTTCAATGAAATAAACAAACAATGTACACGACTGATTTATCTATATTTTTAATATCATGTTAGACTGAATTCATCCTCCATCTCTGGTTTCAGATAAGCAAAGATTTGTTGCATTGGTTTTGGCTGTGGTCCATCTTCTTGATAGCCAGCGGAGTGGCAATCAATGCAGCTATATACCCACTAAACTTCCTCTCACTGGCAACCTTGTCCAGTTCTTTGTTCAGATCGCTATTGTCTATATTCGATACTAATATCGCAGATCTGCAAGGTAATTGGAAAACAAAAATGTTGTAGAATGAATATTAACTAAATCATTTTTATTTATTTTTATAAATGAACAAAATTTTGCATCTCGTTATCCAAATTTCCTGGTGAACATTGTGGTCCTGAGGCAACTAAAAAAAAACCATGGGTGCAAGCCCCGGTAGGTTGAATTGCTTTATATTTAGAGCTTTGTCGTGTGACCCCTCTCCTCCCTCCCCCCCCCACCTCCCTTTCCCAGTCCAAGTAGATGGATAGGTACTTCAGTACCATCGGAGATGGACGATAGAAATGAGGTCCTGTTAAAGATCCCTTGGCTGTTTACAGGTCTACCAAAACCCCGAAAACACCGTAGCTGTGGATGTAAGTAAAAGTAAGGTTCCATCAAGGCCCTTCCTTACGGCCTATAGAGCCGGATGTTATGCCGGTTTCTATAGCGTGAAGCGAAAGAGGTGAGAACAATCACCTCCTGGCCAGGACCCTTGTCTGACGCATGTTTTTACTCCCAAGCTAGCGCTTGTACCGATTTGCATCTGGGTAGAGTGTGGGAAATGTGTTAAGTGTCTTTCCCAAGGATCACAACGTCGGACCTGGCTTTGCTAGGATTCGAACTCGGGACGTCATGATCCCCAGTCCGGCGGCCACCGAAGCCACATCCACGTGGGATGTGGATGGAATCGAAATCAAAATCAAACACATCCAACTTTCCATATTTAAAACAATATATGATATATTTTATTCATCCAAAAGAAAATTACGTCGTGAATTACAGGCTATGCTCAGGCTTAAAATATAATTTATTTTACAAAGTAATTAGTATATTCGATTTAAATAAGATGAATCATTTATATAATGACATATTCGTCATACCGTCAATCAATAAAAGATATCGCCACAAACAGAAAAATTGATAGAATGATTGAGATATTAGAATAAATATGTGTCATAGTCAGACCAAAGCCCAATAATCATTGATTAAGAAGAAATCATTTCAATCGCATGGCCGTCGGTAAAAATGATTTAAAACAGTCTCTTTGCATGTATTAGGCAGATAGACCGCCCACGTCTATGTCTTATTTGCTGATTTGATTTAAAGGTCGGTGAGAGATGTTATTCATTTTTGCTACCAAGTTTGCTTTAGATAAGGTCGGTGAGAGATGTCATTCATTTTTGCTACCAAGTTTGCTTTTAGATAAGGTCGGTGAGAGATGTCATTCATTTTTGCTACCAAGTTTGCTTTTAGATAAGGTCGGTGAGAGATGTCATTCATTTTGCTACCAAGTTTGCTTTTAGATAAGGTCTGTGAGAGATGTCATTCATTTTTGCTACCAAGTTTGCTTTTAGATAAGGTCAGTGAGATGATGCTACCAAGTTTGCTTTTAGGTAAGGTCTGTGAGAGATGTCATTCATTTTGCTACCAAGTTTGTTTTAAATAAGGTCAGTGAGAGATGTCATTCATTTTGCTACCAAGTTTGCTTTAAATAAGGTCTGTGAGAGATGTCATTCATTTTGCTACCAAGTTTGCTTTTAGGTAATGTCTGTGAGAGATGTCATTCATTTTTGCTACCAAGTTTGCTTTTAGGTAAGGTCTGTGAGAGATGTCATTCATTTTTGCTACCAAGTTTGCTTTTAGGTAAGGTCTGTGAGAGATGTCATTCATTTTTGCTACCAAGTTTGCTTTTTAGATAAGGTCTGTGAGAGATATCATTCATTTTTGCTACCAAGTTTGCTTTTAGATAAAGTCAGTGAGAGATGTCATTTTGCATTTTGCTACCAAGTTTGCTTTTAGATAAGGTCGGTGAGAGATGTCATTCATTTTTGCTACCAAGTTTACTTTTAGGTAAGGGGTTAGGGAGTGTCTCAGGGAATTCGGTACTCCAGAGGCAAGATTTCGACTTCTCAACCAATAGGTAGTGGGTTCGAGCCCTTGCCAACGGTTGGTGAATTTTCTCAATTCTATTGAGGAAAATCCACCCCGCTTGGCCCGGTAGATAGAGTTACACCTAGTTCCATCGGAAACGGACGATAAAAAGGAGGTCCCGTGTACAGATCACAACACTATGTGCACGTTAAAGATATGTTGGTTGTTTACAGGGCAGTCCAGGTTAAAAAAATCTAATTCTACCAAAAATCCCGAGATCACGTTAGTCGTGGATGAGAATAAATCAAATTGAGTCGAAATACAATGTCTCAAAACAATTTTTTTTTAAAGTATTACTTTAAAATTTTTACCAGCACTCTTCAAGCATGTAGTATCAATTGTGGCTATCTGAGATAAGATTATCTGTTTTTCCCTGTTGTTCCAACCCCATGCTGTTAAGACTCAACGTAAGAACACATTTGATACACGTCTGATAGAATAAGGTCACTAAAGTGTTATCAACATGAATGTAGGTGAGCCTCCTCAAAATACATTCTTTTAGGGTTGTTTCAAAACTGTGTTCGAATGTGCACGTCAATATAATGTCTTATCAAAAACTGCTCAAAGTATGTGTATTTCTCCACTTTCAACAACAACGTCATTTTATTTTCTTTCAATAGTATCATGCTCATTGATTTCCAATATAAAGTCAATGATAAGCTCTTTGGTCTTTTTTTACATTAAGTTGCAGATGAATATCTTCACACCATTTCAAAATTCTTTCAAGCTCATGTTTGTATTTATAAAGGTCTATATGTTCGTAATCTTGTAAGGACCCAGATGGATGTATCAGCAGCATATTTGATGTTTTGCATTCATTTCTGTAGCTTGAGAAAAGGACAGGAAAAGTGCTGTTCCTTAGGGTTGTCCAGTATTTGTTACAGCGGTCAACAACATAATGTATACATTATTTTCTGCTTCCAAACAAACGAAGTGGTTTTTTTGAGTCAAAACGTCTACAATCCAAAAAGCTAAATTTTTGTTTTCCAAACGTTTTCCATGTCATTAGATTTTAAATTCTTCAAGACTGTTATTATAATTAGTCTTGCATTTTTGCATCATCTGTTTATTTTCATAATTGTTTTCTATAAATGCCCGTCTTTTCTATCAAGTGCTTCAGTTCTTTTTCTACCCGAGGACGGTGGTGTTACCAAAACAAACTTAAAGTTTTCTGTTCTTAGATGGTTTCTTCACAGAATCTCACGAACTCATCAAGATCATCACACAAATTGCGAAAAAACGTCCCAATCAGTACATGCAAAACATCCTCTTATCCTATCACTTGCTTCCTTGTCTCGGATAAACGTGGCTTTCTCAACAGCTTTCACTGACTTCAGCTTGGTCTTGCATCGTGACATGAATAGGATCGGGCTGTGGTCAAACGTTCCAACCAATGGCAAGGCATTTGGAATGTTATGCCAATAGTAATATCGAACGGACAGACCTGGTGTTTTAAACGATATCTGAAACTATACACGCCCAGATCCACGGTGTTCAAGATAAACGTAAATGTCATTACACTTTACAAACAAGTTAAGAAAACTTTAGAAGACCTAGATAATAGTATGACAATATCGTTTTGTCTGTTTGTTGAAATGTGTGTTTGTTGGTTTATTTATGTCTACGACAAGCGTTGATGTTTTTTATCTGTCCGAGGTCAATGGAGTGCAATTGGCGAACATTGCTTGTAAGAACTTCTTCTTCCTTTCATTCTTTTACTCATCCTTTATCTTACTGTTTCCTCTTTATTCACTCTTGAGATCACGGCATATGTGGACAGAATCAAATTTCAATGAAGCAAACGAGCACCAAAACTATTATTTAATATTAAAGTGAAATGTGAGCTTACACTGTCATGTAACCCATGGCTATGAGTCGACGCGACTCTTAAAATATGCACACTCAACACAAACATCACTTTTCTATTGTTTTCATCAAATGACATTCGATGAATGAAGTTTGTAATATGGTCTACTTTTATGTAATAGTAAAAAAATTGATGGGGTGTTATCTTTGCCAAAGGCCTCAACTTTATGTATCTAAATGATCTCTGTCTTACAGGTGAAGAACCTTGCTACAAATATTTTGAGAGGCAAAA
This sequence comes from Doris montereyensis, assembly GCA_037039925.1. Taxonomy (NCBI): domain Eukaryota; kingdom Metazoa; phylum Mollusca; class Gastropoda; order Nudibranchia; family Dorididae; genus Doris; species Doris montereyensis. The sequence continues at coordinate 102,732 of JAXRKP010001122.1, read as the reverse complement.
CATTCTTTATTCATGTAACAGTGAGTTGATGTGGGCTTGTCATTTGCGTTGTTATTCGGGTTTTTTTAATATTTACTTGCTGCTGCCTTCGATGAAAAAAAGTGACATGAGTTTCCTTTGGACTTAAGTTTGTTTTCGGTTCTTGCTTGGCTTTGTTCTTACTTTGTGTGTAAATGTATGTGTGTCTTTGCGTGTGTTTGAGTGTTTGTGTGTGTTTGAGTGTTTGCGTGTGGTTGAGTGTTTGCGTGTGGTTGAGTGTTTGTGTGTGTTTGAGTGTTCGTGTATGTTTGAGTGTTTGTGTGTGTTTGAGTGTTTGTGTTTGAGTGTTTGCGTGTGGTTGAGTGTCTGTGTGTGTTTGAGTGTTTGCGTGTGGTTGAGTGTTTGCGTGTGTTTGAGTGTTTGCGTGTGTTTGAGTGTTTGCGTGTTTTGAGTGTTTGTGTGCGTTTGTGTGTTTGTGTGTGTTTGAGTGTTTGTGTGTGTTTGAGTGTCTGTGTGTGTTTGAGTGTTTGTGTGTGTTTGAGTGTTAGTGTGTGTTTGAGTGTTTGTGTGTGAGTGTTTGAGTGTCTGTGTGTGTTTGAGTGTTTGTGTGTGGTTGAGTGTTTGAGTGTTTGAGTGTTTGCGTGTGTTTGAGTGTTTGCGTGTGTTTGAGTGTTTGCAGTGTCTGTGTGCGTTTGTGAATAGAGGGGATGAGTTGTTTTTTCACATGTGTGTTGTTTTCTTTACTTAATCTGGCTTTGTCTTCGTTGGGATTTTTTTTGTATGAAGGAGGGATGGTTTATTTTGGGTTTGTTTTCTTGGTTTCTTCTTTTTTTGTTTCGTTGATTTGCTTGGTTTCCTTTTGCATGCAGGTAGGCAAGGTGTCGGCCTCTCAACCAAAAGGTAGTGGGTTTGAGCCCAACTAACGGTTGATTTTTTCTCGAGTTTTTCGAGCACAAGCTAACCCCGCGGTCCAGGTAGGTGGATTGACGCCTAGTCCCATCGGAGACGGACGATAAAAGGAGGTCCCGTGTGTAGATCACAACGCTCTGTGCACGGTAAGATCCCTTGGCTGTTTACAGGGCAGTCCGGGAAAGATTACAAATTCTACCGAAAACCCTGAGATCACCTTAATTGTAGATGTGGGTCAAATCAAATCAAATCGAAGCAGGCAGGCAACGTTTCCCGGCATGCTCTATTCGTTCTTCTTTCATGAGTGAGAAGTATAGATCTAACTCAAGAAAACTTTTTAAAAAACGGAGATACTATTAGATAGGATTGTAGACTTTCCGTTGTCATGGTAATTCTCAAATAATTTTGGGACTGAACTTAATCCCCTGAACAATTAATAATAATATATCATTATTATCATCCATGACCTCTGACGGAAATGTGTATCTAGTTTTCTTAAGAAAACAGTCAGAACAGAACCCAAAGAAGAGAGAGAGAGAGAGAGAGAGAGAGAGAGAGAGAGAGAGAGAGAGAGAGAGAGAGAGAGAGAGAGAGAGAGAGAGAGAGAGAGAGAGAGAGAGAGAGAGAGAGAGACACACACACACACAGACAGACATACAAATAGTCAGAGGAGAGTTGAAAGAAGAGTGAGGGAACAGACACATATCGATACACTAGTAGCTAGATCAACAGAAAATAGATGTATTAACTAGAGCAATAGATGCTTTATGTTTAATTAAATTGAACTGAATTGAATGCATTTCATTATCCACGAAGTGAAATTTGTTTTTGTCACAGTGAGTACATGCAACATAGAATACGTATAAACTAAAAGTAATATGAAACATTTCATTGTACATTACGATTAATTCATTAACTTTAGCATAATAATATGACATGTTGATATAACACATATATCATGGATCAATATAAACATGGCAGTGACAAAATTGTAATAAACAGGCAAAAAGCACTTAGTAAACAATAGACATGGATACAACGCACTTAGAAAAATAACTGTTATACGATACAATACACATTCTTTTGTAATCCTCATGAACACTAAAGTTATAAGGCCAACCAGCTTCAACAAGCACGTCATTGTCATCTTGTCTTTCTTTTCCAGTATCAAGGCTTCATCGTAAGTAACATCAGAATACCTCAAATAATTAGCTTTTAATAGACTAATATTGTAAGCAAGCTAAGCTAAGGTTATTTCAAATTCCGGTACCTTAAAATTTCTTAGTCCAGTATCAGTTATAAAGACAGCCGAATACTGACTTCATTACTATTTTCTACGTCTAGAGTATTTTTTTTACAAATTATATAAGTTAATCTTCGTCACTTAATTCACTTCTTGCAGTTGCGCATATAATACAATAAAACTCCACAACTGCAGCATAAGTAAATTGTTTCAGTGGACGAACTAATAATAAATGTACATGGATATGAAATAGACGCTTCCCTACTTCATTGTTCTAACTAAGCTCGGTCATTTCTAAACAGCATACAATCCACACCTCTTTCAACACTGTCCGGTCTCAAGCGTTGGCGCGTACGCACTCGTGATTCAAAACTTGGTTGTGGCCAGATTGATCTTCTATACCCTCATGTTTGCTATTTTCAGGTAAGTGTCCTGCCATGACAAATTGTTGAAATGAGTTCTTTTCCTCAAAAATGTATCTACATAATATATATATATTTTTGTATACTATACGTCAAAACATGTTAGTAGAAGCAACATACAAACAATTACTTATATTATGTAATCAACACCTATCCCGACCCAAATTACGGCTATTGCATTTTCTATCAAAGTAAATAGGGTAGGGAAATAGACTTGATTATCTGTCGGGACATGTTAGTCTGACCAGCAGCAATATCTAGTCTGACCATCCACAATGTCTAAACCCACAATGTCTAGTCTGACCACCCAGAATATATAGTCTGACCACCCGCAATGTCTATCTGACAACCCACAATGTATAGTCTCACCACCTGCAATATCTAGTTTGACCACCCGCAATATCTAGTCTGACCATCCACAATGTCTAGTCTGACCACCCAGAATATCTATTCTGACCACCCACAATATCTAGTCTGACCACCCAATATATAGTCTCACCACCCGTATCTAGTCTGACAACCCACAATGTCTAGTCTGACCACCCACAATGTCTAGTCTGACCACCCGCAATATCTAGTTTGACCACCCGCAATATCTAGTCTGACCACCTGCAATGTCTAGTCTGACCACCTGCAATGTCTAGTCTGACCACCCGCAATGTCTAGTCTGACCACCCGCAATGTCTAGTCTGACCATCCGCAATATCTAGTCTGACCACCCGCAATATCTGAGTCTGACCACCCACAATATCTAGTCTGACCACCCGCAATATCTAGTCTGACCACCCACAATATCTAGTCTGACCACCCGCAATGTCTAGTCTGACCACCCGCAAGGTCTAGTCTGACCACCCGCAATGTCTAGTCTGACCACTCGCAATGATTGTTTGACTCGACTTGGTTGACTTACACGCAGTGTTAAGGGACAGACAGTGCAGGCGAAATTCTTAAAATTCACATTTTCAAGGAATTTCTGAAAATTAGTCCACTGATACAACAACCACAGCAAAAAGAAAATATTGATTTGAAAAATTATGTTGCTACACACGATGTTGCCACGGAGACAAAAGATAAACAGCCACAATTTGGATTTTATTGGTAACACAATTTATGAATTAGATACTTACAACCTTATCTTTTTCAAATTTCACATACAGAGTAGACATGTCATTCCAACACAGATTTTAAAATGTATCAGCCAAAAACGGAGAGGCAGACAAAATATTATTCAAATTGGTAAATTCCGAGCCATTTTCAAGGAAATTAGGCGAAATGAAACAAGTTTATCTCAGACATGGATAATGGCACCTGGTATTCCTCTTGTACTGTTTTTTCACACGAGGTTATAGGAAAAGTGAAGACATTTGGTAGATGAATAAATTGAAAACTTACCAGGTTTATTATTGTTACAACATTAATTAAAATGAGAAGGAAAAATAAGGAAAAAGAAAGAACAAGTATAACACCAAGTCTACTATTAGAGAGTGCTTTTTGATATACTATTGAATTTGTTTGGGATTTTTTCTCCATATTGTTCTTAGTGGAAGTAATAAAATAGATGTAAATTGTAATTCTACACCCGTCTTAATTTCGGCGATAATACGATTTTTCCATTTTTTCACCCGCCATGTATGTTGAACCCAACCTGGTTTGATTTGAACACAAGCGATGTTGATTTGCTTCTACGGGCATCCAATGGCCTATAAATAAAGCCAGGGTATATTCTGGGGTTCTTTGTATCGCGTGTATCGGCACAGGCAATAATAATTACCTTCTGGACAGAACGCTAGTCAGTCGCAGGTTTTTACTCCCAAACTGGCGCTGGTACGCATTTACACCTGAGTCGAGTGGGAAAATGCGGTAAGTATATTTCCTAAGCAGCACACCATCGAACCCAGCTTTGCTTGGATTCGAACCCAAGGCATCATCATCTAAAGCACTTAGCCATCTATACTACACATTTCGGGGGTGGGTAGGGGTGGTGGTGTTGTAGCTAATTCGACCTTTTCAATGGCACCTCCCTATACGTCGTATCCATTGCATTTCACTTGGTTTCTTCTTTATGGGACCAATAATATCTAGCGGGGTTCCCCCGATCGTCAAAGAAATTAATTGAACAAGCCGGTCTGCAAGTATATGCGGCTCCTACAAAACTTATTGTACTTCAGGATGTCGGTCCTTTTGAATACAGAGATAGTTGCCTGTGCCAGGTTCTGTTAAAGATGTAGACGAGACAAATATAACGAAAGAAATGGAATAAAACAATATGCACCAAATGAATTCTAACCTCTGACATTATCACCCCCCCCCCCAACTCTTTGACATAGGAGGCAAGCGCATTAAGATACATGAATGTTTAAAAGCGCTGTTGCCACGATTCGAAGTCATTTTGGCTTTTATTGTAAGGCGCTGTGTGCCCACACAGCTGTCTCAGATTCGAACCCTGATGCTATTGATTTCTTCCTCTTTATATCAATAATTGTTGATCGGTGATTCAGCCTCTCAAAAAAGGTAGTTGGTTCGAGTCCCGCCAAGGGCTGAAAATATTTCTCGATATATTTTTCTGAGCAAAGCCTACACCCGCCCCCCCCCCCACACTAGTCCAGGTAAGTGGATCGTAACCTAGTACCATCGGACACGGACGATAAAAATGAGGTCACGTGTGCAGATCGCAACACTTTGTGCACGTTACAGATCCCTTGGCTGTTTACAGGGCAGTCCGAGTAGAATAGAAAATCAACCAAAAATCCTCAGGATCACCTGAGGTGCGGATGTGGATACATCAAACCCAATGTCAATTATTATTTCTTGCCCGGTTCGTTTCATTGCGGACGGTTGGCGGACGCAGCTGGTAGGTCTTACTTCTTTTCTTTCCTTCTTTTTTTTTTCACTTATCTTTCATCTTGCTGTTTCCTCTTCATTCACCCTGAGATCACCGCAAAGGTGGACGGTGTAAATTTCAAAGAAACAAACAAACAAAAGCTTCGTGCAATTGTATTATTGTGTTCACACAGCGTTACCATGGCCAAAACCAAGCAGAGGTCTGTGGAGATATCCAAGTACCAGTTTTATCTGCTGGTTATGGACTTTGAGCGCAGGCCTTTGATACCAGCACCCCTGACAGTGCTTACCTATCCAACTCGACTGTATCGGCAGTTTATGAAAGTCATGTGCTGGGCAAGCATTTATTGCTGTCGCTGCTGCGCAGTCAAGGTTGGTTGTCTAACAGTTTAGTCATAAGGGGGGAGGGAAGAATAGCAGGCGACGGATTTCACGTCTCACTTTTCACGTGCACATTCGTGCTATCAGTATCCAAGTGAAGAAGCGACCAAACTGCTGGTACAAACACTAATTCGTCATCAGTCATTTCGACTACTGCGATGCTCTACTTTACAACATCTCAACTTATCATATCAAAAAAATCTCAACAAAAAAAATCCCAAATCAGTGAACCCGTGGTGTCACAAAGACGAAATCAAGACTAACACATACCGCCAGTTAAAAAAAAAACAAAAAAAAATAACCTTCACTGACTACCAGTTCACAAACGCTTTGAATTTATGATCGCATGCACTGTATTCAACTCATTACATGGAACAGCACCTGAATATCTTGCTGAGCTATTACAATCCTACCATCCACCTCGTCCTCTGAGATCAGAGGATAAATTCCTCCTAATCACACCTATTCCAAACACAATATTAGTTTTATTAGCGAGGGAGATGTCACTTTCATAGAACTAAAAAATCTGGATACTCTTCCAACCGCCATGAATAACAATCAAAACATTTATTCCTTTAAGAAAATGTTGACAACACATTTTTTTCGAGAGACCTAGATCTTCATTGTGAATAATTGACATTGCACTTAGAGCATTTCTATGTATGAATCTAAACTTTATTATTATTATTATTATTATTATTATTATTATTAGTATTATTATTATTATTAATATAATTATTATTAATATTATTTTTATTATTATTATTATTATTATTATTATTATTATCATTTTTATTATTATTATTATTATTATTGCTATTATTATTATTATTATTATTATTATTATTATTATTATTATTATTATTATTATTATTATTAGTATTATCATTATTATTATTAATATCAATAGTATTATTAATAATACTATTATTATTGTTATTATTATTATTATTTTTTTATTTTTTAGTAGTATTATTATATTAGCATTATTATTATTATTATTATTATTATTATTATTATTATTATTATTATTATTATTATTATTATTATTTATTATTATTATTATTATTATTATTATGAATATTATTATTGTTTATTATTATTATTATTATTATTATTATTATTATTAATATTATTATTTTTATTATCATTATTATATTATCATTATTATTATTATCTTTAATATTAGTATTATTACCATTATCATTATTATTATTGTTATTATTATTTATTATCATAAACATCATCATCATCATCATCATCATCATCATCATCATCATCATCCTCATTATTGTCATCCTTATCATTATTATTATTATTATTATTATTATTTCTATTAGTATTATTTTTATTATTATTATTATTATTATTATTATTATTATTATTATTATTAATATCATTAGTATTATTAGTGGTATTATTATTATTATTAGTAGTAGTAGTAGTAGTAGTAGTAGTAGTAGTAGGAGAAGTAGTAGTAGTAGTAGTAGTAGTAGTAGTAGTAGTAGTAGTAGTAGTATGTAGTAGTAGTAGTAGTAGTAGTAGTAGTAGTAGTAGTAGTAGTAGTAGTAGCAGTAGTAGTAGTAGTATCCTTATCATCATCATCCTCATCATCATCCTCATCATCATCATATTATCATCATTATCATCGTTTTTATATCATTATTATTATTATTATTATTATTATTATTATTATTATTATTATTATTATTATTATTATTATTATTATTGTTATTTTTATTATTATCAACATTGTTATTATTTAATTTATTTTTATTTTTTATTTTTTAAATTTATTATTATTATTATTATCAACATTACAATTATTATTATTATTAATATTATTTATATTATTATTTTATTATTATTATTATCATTATTATTACTATTATTATTATTATTATTATTATTATTATTATTATTATTATTATTATTATTGTTATTAATATTATTATTATTATTATTATTATTATTATTATTATTATTATTATTATTATTATTATTTCATTGGGTCATTGCTTTGTAGAAACTAAAACAAACGAACTATTATTATTATTATTATTGTTATTATTATTAAATTATTAATTATTATTAATATTTTATTATTCCCATTATTATTTCATTTCATTGACAAAACAAGCGAAAAATATTCGTTAAGTCACACAGAATAAAGAAAAAAATGAGATTATGTCATTTCTTCTAACGTTGCTTTCTTAATTCTGACCAGAGCGGGACAAACGCCGAGGAGAGGTACCGTGTTCCCTACGACCAATGGAAGACTTACCTAAGTCGCATTGGCCTCGGCAAGAAGAAGGAGGATGAGGATGCCACCTTCTTCAAGGCCATGTCACGCATGTCAGGAAAATATTTAGTTTTTCCTCATAATTTGCATAATTAAAATGAATGCATTGTTAATAGTATTGTCATTGATATTTTCATTTTCATTATCATGATTATTATACTAACTGACCAGTCGTATTACCATAATTATTATAATCATTATGACAATATAATTAGTCATCATCATCATCATTGTTACATCATTATTATCATTTTTCTTCTTCCTATCAAAAACAGTATCATTATCACAATCATATTTTTAGTAGTAGTAGTAGTAATAGTAGTAATAGTAGTAGTAGTAGTAGTAGTAGTAGTAGTAGTAGTAGTAGTAGTAGTAGTAGTAGTAGTAGTAGTAGTAGTAGTAGTAGTAGTAGTAGTAGTCTTAGTAGTAGCATAGTAGCAGTAGTAGTAAGGGGTAGTAGTAGTAGTAGTAGTAGTAGTAGTAGTAGTAGTAGTAGTAGTAGTAGCAGTTGTTGTAGTAGTAGTAGTAGTAGTAGTAGTAGTAGTAGTAGTAGAGGTATGCAGAAATATGATAAGTATGTGACAACTCCATTAATAAAGACAGAACAAACACGTGAGCGTTTCGGGTAGTAACCCTAGTAGTAGTAGACAAGTAAACGATACAACAATCTATCTAGTATCTAGAGTCTAGATCTAAGCAGTACCTCAGGCATCCCACAATGTGATGACATAAGAAAGTAAGAGAAAGGAGGAAGAGCAAGAAAGAGAAAAGACAGGTGATGATAATATGAAACTCCATAATAGAAGGTTCAGATCCAGAATAAACGAAATAAAATATGAGATCTAAGACTACCTCAGGCATCACGCAATGTGATGAGAGAGAGAAACAGAAAGGAGGAAGAAGAGAGAAAAAGAGAGAGAGAGAAAGAGAGAGAGAGAGAGAGAGAGAATATGAATATAAGAGAAGAGAGAGGAGAGAGAGAGAGAGAGAGAGAGAGAGAGAGAGAGAGAGAGAGAGAGAGAGAGAGAGAGAGAGAGAGAGAGAGAGAGAGAGAGAGAGAGAGAGAGAGAGAGAGAGAGAGAGAGAGAGAGAGAGAGAGAGAGAGAAGAAGAAGAAGAAGAAAAAAGCAGGGAAGAAAGAAAAGAAGAAAGAAAAGAGAAAGAGTGTGAGTATGGGAAACAAGAACGAAATGGAGGATAACTATAAGACTAGATCTATATCTCACTGGGTCTAGAAAGAATAAATGATAGAATTATCAATCAAGGCAAAAATTTACACGAAAGGTGCGAAATGTATATAAATTACAAATGTATCGAACAATAAGTATCATTATCAAATGGCAAGCTGAATTTACACTTCAGAAGTCTTAAGCGTTTTCTCCTTAAATGAATGCAAATTACAAATGTATCGATACAAAAAGGGATAAGCAAAGATGCACGTAAACTGACTTATTTGCCCGGAATAGGGAAGGGGGTGCCAGGGTGAGGGTGGGATATTTTCGGTGGTGGTGAGGCAGATGGGTAGAGTAGAGGATGGTGAAGGGTCACTATTAGTAGTAGTAGTAGTAGTAGTAGTAGTAGTAGTAGTAGTAGTAGTAGTAGTAGTAGTAGTAGTAGTAGTAGTAGTAGTAGTAGTAGTAGTAGTAGTAGTAGTAGTAGTAGTAGTAGTAGTAGTAGTAGTCGTAGTAGTAGTAGTAGTAGTAGTAGTAGTAGTAGTAGTACCAGTAGTAGTGGTAGTAATAGTAGCAACAGCAGCAGCAGCAGTAGCAGTAATAGTAGCTCTATCAGCAGCAGATAAAAGCGTAGCTATTATTTTATAATAATATCCTCCCTAAACAAGGGAATTCGAAATTATTCCCGTTTTAACGGATTTCTTGTACTCCTTTGATATCGCCATTGTGCTTGTCCCAGTTTGTCATCGTTGGAACAGGAAAGATCGACCCAGACTAGACTAACCAAACAGCTGAATGACAACATTGTACAGCTGGAACAAAACCAAACACAGATTGGCATCAAGCTGGAAAGTTTGCTTCACAACCTGGAACTTGCTGCGGGTGAGGAAGGTCACGGCTTTTTAAAATGAACGAACACGATTTCTACGTCTTCTGCTATGATAATAATAGACAGGAGTAGTGCTAACGGTAATTCTATGGTTTGGCTGCCTGAATTAAAGTGAGTCAAATTTGTACTAGTTGTCGGTATCGACCTAGATCTACATTTAGAGGTTAGACGGAAGAAATATATCCACAATCCCTTACTATAAACATTCCTCATCCCACTCCCCGCCTCAATCCCATCTGTTCCACCATGGTTGGGGTTGGGGTTCAGCGAAAATGGAATGTGGATATATTTATTCCGCCTAACCTTTAAATGTAGATCTAAGCCGATACTGACAAATAGTACAAATTTGATCCACTTTACTCTATGTCGCTAAACCGTAAACTAATCCTTCTCACTTAATATTACTGAGTTAACAGTCACGTTTTGTCTTTGATTCTTTATATACACATGTTGATGGCCTTTATAACATCATGGAAACGAGATGGCCAGGTGGTTAACCCACAGGCCCCACTTCAGGCATTTCTTTTTTGTTTGTTCCTTGGGCAAGAGACTTTACCCTAATTGCCCACTCGAATCGACATAGGCGACGCCTGTTGCATTCAGCGTAGACTCGATGAAAGTCTATATTCGTTTCCCTAAAGAGAAATTGCAATGCCAGGCAAAAAGCGACACCAGTCGGTGCCCACGCGGACAGCACTATGGGTTTTTTTTCTCTTCTTTTTATAACACCAAGTTTGTTTTTCAAAAGTGACTCCAGGGTGTCAGAGGGAGCAGTTGGTTCTCGGGTTTGTTCCTAACCATAACCTGATTTTGTTGTCTGACGAAGGGTTATACCCGAAACGTCACGTGTTTGTTCTGTCTTTATTAGTGGAGTTGTCATTTATTGTCATATTTCGCCTTTGCCTTCACTCCACTGTGGCTCCTTCATATTATTCACAGCTATTTGATAGTTCACATTGCCACATCTCTTTGTTGTTTACGTTATTTATCTTTTTTAATTGCTAATAGATTTAGATCTATAGTCATCTTCTCTTCTGACATCACATTGTGCGATGCCTGAGGTAGTACTTAGACATAGATTCTAGATATTTCTCGTTTGTTGTCTGACGAAGGGTTATATCTGAAACGTCACATGTTTGTTCTGTCTTTATTAGTGGAGTTGTCACTTATCGTCACATTTCGCTGTTTGAGACTAGGTTCTTGTACAGATCTGGTCATGACATTGTGGTGCATGAATGATGGAAACCTCCTAGTCAGAGTCGACTGACAAAGCGAACGGGCAAAATTCAAGTTTTATTCGAACCATGAGGTCCCTTAGCGCGTTTTGTTGTTGTTGTTGTTGGGGGGGGGGGGGGTTGGTTTGCGGTGCTTTGTTTTGTTTTTGCTGCTGTCGGGTTTTGGAGGGCTTTTTTTCCCTGCTGAAGGACTAATATTATTTATGTTTATTATGCATATTGAATTTGACAACCTCTACATATTACAATTAGCATCAAACAATGAAAAGAAAAAGGAAAGATCGATTCAAACCAAACTAACCAACGCTGTTGGGAGGAGTCACAAAAATTATTACATTATAACTGTTTCAGATGCGCTTCGTTGATAAGTCAGTTATTGAGGAGTCATAATTATCTCTGCCTCCATCTTATCACATTGTTACACGTCCTGCCGCTCGTTGTAGTGTTTAAGCATTGGTCTAGACTCGGGAAAGTGTATTGTTATGTTCTATGCTAATTCAATTCATTATCAATCATTGGGAATAAGTTGGGTATCATTGGACCGCCTAGTGTTGAACACGTATCGCTATTGTTTTCTATCAAACCAATCGATCTAGATCTAGGTGCTTGGGTGGCTACCACTACAGCGTATTTTGTTGTGGAGTCGGTTTTATGTTGTTGTGGTTTCGGGTTTATGCTGTTGTGGTTTCGGGTTTATGCTGTTATTGTTTCGAGTTTATGCTGTTGTGGTTTCGGGTTTATGCTGTTGTGGTTTCGCGTTTATGCTCTTGTGGTTTCGAGTTTATGCTGTTGTGGTTTCAGGTTTATGTTGTTGTGGTTTCTAGTTTATGCTGTTGTGGTGTCGGATTTATGTTGTTGTGGTTTCGGGTTTATGCTGTTGTGTTTATGCTGGTTTATGTTGTTGTTTCTGGTTTATGTTGTTGTGGTTTCTTTAGGTTGTTTGGTTTCGGGTTTAGTTGTATGTTGTTGTTCGTTGTTGTGTTTATTTATGTTGTATGTTGTAGTGGTTTCTGGTTTATGTTGTTGTGGTTTCTGGTTTATGTTGTTGGTTTTCAGTTTATGTTGTTGTGGTTTCGGTTTTATGTTGTAGTGGTTTCAGTTTATGTTGTGGTGTCGGTTTTATGTTGTAGTGGTTTCAGTTGTATGTTGTGGTGTCGGTTTTATGTTGTAGTGGTTTCAGTTGTATGTTGTGGTGTCGGTTATATGTCGTAGTGGTTTCAGTTGTATGTTGTGGGTGTCGGTTATATGTCGTAGTGGTTTCAGTTGTATGTTGTTTTCGGTTGTCACGTTATATGTTGTAGTGGTTTCAGTTATATGTTGTGGTGTCGGTTATATGTCATAGTGGTTTCAGTTATATGTTGTAGTGGTTTTTGGTTATATGTTGTTGTGTCGGTTATATGTTGTAGTGGTTTCAGTTATATGTTGTTGTGTGGGTTTTGTATGTTGTGGTGTCGGTTATACGTTATTGTGTTTCAGTTATATGTTGTAGTGGTTTCAGTTATATGTTGTGTGGTTTCGGTTATATGTTGTGGTGTCGGTTATATGTCATAGTGGTTTCGGTTATATGTTGTAGTGGTTTCAGTTATATGTTGTGGTGTCGGTTATTTGTAGTGGTTGTTAGTTGTGTGGTTTCAGTTGTATGTTGTGGTGTCGGTTATGTCATAGTGGTTTCAGTTATATGTTGTAGTGGTTTCAGTTATATGTTGTGATGTCGGCTTTATGTTGTAGTGGTTTCGGTTGTATGTTGTGGTGTCGGTTTTATGTTGTAGTGGTTTCAGTTGTATTTTTGTTATGGTTTTTGGGTTGTAATTTGTCGAGGGAAGGTGCGGGTGGGAGGGGAAGTTATAGCTGCAGTTGGTGGCTCTTCTTGTCGTCAATAAAGCTCGATGATATAAAAGTACTAAGAAAATAAGTTTCCGATGTTTTCTTCCTATTGTCATAAAATGTCGGCAACGGTTTGATAACATGGCATTACCTGTCACGAAGATATGAACTAATCCGTTGTTAATCTGTTTGGGTTGGTGTTTGTGTTAATAATACATTGGAAAAGGCGAGGAAGGACAGTAATGACTACTATTGTCAATTATTATTTTTTCTATCCTGGAGGTTTGTACACACACACACACACACACACACACATACATACCGCCTGCACACACCAAACACACACACACACATACGCCTGCACACACGCGCACTTCAACAAACAAAGATACAAACACAAAAATATACACTCTTTTATAAACAAGGAAACACACAATATACATACAAACAAACACACACACACACAATATACAAACACACACAAAAGAAATAGACAGATGTATACAAGGACGTAAACGTTGCAGTCAATTTGACTAACGTAGTTCAAACCAAAGTCATCTCTAAGATACATCTCTGAATGTGTTATACTATTTAATATCCTTATCTAAAAGATTATTGATATACATGCAATGTACATCTAGGCGAATAAGGCACCGTTAAATTATGTTCGAGTAGATATCAAGGTTGTTGGGAGATTTGTTTTTAAGGTTTTTTTTATGGATTTTCGTTGGCCTTCTCGTGTCCATTTATTATACCACTAGCGTACACCACCTGCTATAGTAGTGCTATTTGAGTAGAAATAGCAACACACACACACACACACACACAGCACGCACAAGGCTCTCGCGCTCGCGCGCACATGTGATTAGACTACTTTTAACACTGTTTTATCTCATACACAGAATCGCAGCCTGGCGGTGGCAAATCCAAATCTCACGACATCCATTTCGCCTCCAGACACTCACCCTATCCAAACACTGACCTGGAAAGATTCCCTCTGTTTGATAAGGACATCCCGTGGGAGGTAAGCAAATGGAACGAGGCGGCGAGTGCTCTCTCTTTCTCTCTTTCTCTTCCGGTCGTTGTGTTAGTGTATGTGTGCCAACATTGGACAAACGGCACACGTGCGCATTTTGTTTGGATATAATGGAAGCTACCGTGTTTCACAACTTCCGTTTTGTGCAGCATATCCGGTGTCACAGTCTTCGAAAGAAAACAGTTTCATTTCCGATTTGTCTCATTTTTACGGGTTATGCTGCAAATCATAATATTATCATTATCAAATCGGTTCAATTAGGTTTGCAGTGTGTATTAGGTAAAGCCAGGTTTACTTGAATAACAAACGGTTCCTGTAAAAAGTGTCATGTGTCAACATGCCGTCTAAAAAGATCAGCGAAACGCGATATTTATTACAGGACGGCGTTGCTGGTCAAGCTGGAGGATACATGACACAAAAAGATGAATTTCCGGACCGCACGGGTCGATTCATTGATTTTTTAAATTCAATTCAATTCAATTGAAATACATTATTGCACCCCAGAGGCACATCTATTGTTTTACGTCGTTCTTTCCCCAGGCAAACTGTTTCAATCGAAATATCGTGGAGCTGTTTGGGCACAAAGACCAAATATTATGCCAGATAGATGAATCTGCCGAGATGTTTACTCTCTGGCATCCGGAATCAAGTTACGAAAACATCCGAGCTAAAACACTTTTTGATCATAGTACAAATATTACTCCAAAATGTCGTAGGGTACCTGGATATCTACGTCTGGCTCGGCATGGTCTCGCAAGCCACTGGCGTCTACTATTTGCTGCCTTTATTTCGCCAAAAGTCGTCACCAATGAGTGTTCAAATGGTCGGGGCTTATGGACTCATGATTTAGACCATCGCCAGATTGTAAACAAAGTAAACCCCATACTCAAAGTTGAGCGCAGATACTCAAGAGTAGAGTCCATTTTTTGTCTAGGCGCACGAAATAATTTGGTAATTCAGCTATCCATTTCGTTGCTGGGTCGGCAGGAAGGCCAGAAAAAAATAATATATATGTCTGGTCTCTTGGGTGGCTAGCCGGTGCTTCATAGTACAATCCCAATTGTGAATTTATTAATTGATCTCGAGCTATCACAACAATTTTGCTCTTCCCGTTCCTTCACTCCGCGAAGAGTTATTTCTCTAAGAAGATTTGAAATGAGATGCAACGCATGGTCTGCAGGTGAAGAGTTCACGATTTGAATAAACAGGAGAGGTTCCCCCTTTGGGTTTTTTTTTCCTTGCTGGAAGTGATATGGAAGAATACACCATAACGATTCCACAGCAACTGAAATGCTCGTCCTGCCATATTTCAAAAGGCCGTACCTAAACTGTGAGGTCATGCTTGGATTCGCAAGGATATAAAGAGATGAATAACGCCTCAGGTTCTTCAGATTCTTTCATTTCAGCTCTCAATTTCTCTGATATGTTCCCTGTGCTGATAGTGTCGATGTCTGCTACACTCAACTAAGATTTGACAACGTGGTAAACTCACTTTTAGATTATGACAGCGGTGTCTGAGGCCCACCTAACCAAGCATAATATTATAAGATAAGATAAGATACAACTTCATTGTCCAAAAGTGGCACATTGTTTTGGGTGGTACAAGACCTTTAATCAAATAATATGAAATACAACACACTTTTACTATAAATAAAGTATTCTTCACACACAAGCAGCTTACACACATAATTTAATCATTACGAGATTAAAACATGTATAACATAACAACAAAAGAATTAACATGCTTTTAATACATGTATACGTAGTCCAGAGGCAAAGCGTCGGCCTCTCAACTAAAAGGTAGTGGGTTTGAGCCCCGCCGAGTTTTTTTCCGGCAAATCTACACCCTGGTCCAGGTTGGTGGATCGACTCCCAGTCTCATCGGAGACGGGCGATAAAAAGGAGGTCCCGTGTACAGATAACACGACTCTATGCACGTTAAAGATCCATTGGCTGGTTACTGGGCAGTTCGGACAAAATTCAAACATCCTATCAAAAAACCCTAGATTACCATAGTTGTGGATGTGGGTAAATCAAATCAAATCAGACATGTAAACATAATCATTGCAATGAATAATATTCAATCGAGCAATAAGGATAATGAAACTGGTGATGGTAGTGATATACAAGATATTGGGGGGAGTTCAGGTGAACGCATCAATTTAATTCTTTAAACCCTATTCAACTATCTATGAAAACTGATTTATTCTTTATTCAATTACCTCTAATATCACTTATGATTTTATATAACTGTCTGCCTAAAACTCTTCATGTAATATTGCTTTCTGTACACCCACCTCCAAATCGACTTCTTTTAATGAAATAATTCTGTTCACCGGTGAAGATCAATTGGGGATGATAGCTGATAATTGCATATGATGAAATAAAGATACGACATACCTTTGGAAGGACATAACGCCACGAATAAAGTAACTATCTATAAATGGCCATTTCATTTCATTTGATTTGATTTACCCACATCCACAACTATGGTGATCTCGGGGGTTTCGGTAGGATTTTTAATGTTGCCCTGTGGGGGAGGGGAGATTTTGCTCGAAAAAAACTCGAGAAAATGTTTCAACCGTTGGCGGGGCTCAAACTCGTTGCCTTTTGGTTGAGAGGCCGACAAGTTGCCTCTGGACTACCGAGTCTTCCATATAAATGACAAATGTTTATCCCGTTAAATCAGTTTAAGAGCAACAAGAGCAGGCTGCCAAACATAGTTACGTGGTCACTCCCTCAAACCTTGCACTCATTCTACCCCAATTAATGAGCATAGTTGGCACGATTTGTAGAGTTGCCTTTCCTTCATGGGGGGGGGGGGGGGGGGGTGGACGCTGGTTCGATATTCTGATAACCGAGTGTTGTTGTTTCTTTTCTTCAGTTAACTCCCTTGATTGCATTTGTCTCATCTACATTTTATTTTTTGTAAGGGCTTCGATCAACACTTGAATTATTTAAAGAGACCTACGTAAGACTGTTGGACAAACTACCAACAGAAATTAAACCAAGCAGTGGCAGTGAAGATTTCAAATCATAAAAGTTAAAGACAATACATTAAAAATCAAATTTGACAAGCAGTAGTTGAAATCACACCCCATTGACTGACAGTAGTACAGTAGTAATGCTAAGTAACCGAGTCAGTCAATCAGCTATTAGGATGAAGAAGAAGAGATAAAGATTTTTATGTAGGCTCCAAAAGCCGAAGAATTAGACTTCCACTCTGGCTTGCGTCGCATGTAACACGGAATATGACGACGCCTTTATCGTAATAACTTGATCGTGAGTCTGAAAGAACATTGGTTATCGTTGTAGTTTGTCGAATCGTAATAATTTGATTGTGAGTCTGAAAGAATATTGGTTATCGTTGTAGTTTGTCGAATCGTAATAACTTGATCGTGAGTCTGAAAGAACATTGGTTATCGTTGTAGTTTGTCGAATCGTAGTAATTTGATCGTGAGTCTGAAAGAACATTGGTTATCGTTGTAGTTTGTCGAATCGTAGTAATTTGATCGTGAGTCTGAAAGAACATTGATCGTGAGTCTGAAAGAAAGAACATTGGTTATCGTTGTAGTTTGTCGAACCGTAATAACTTGATCGTGAGTCTGAAAGAACATTGGTTATTGTTGTAGTTTGTCGAATCGTAACAACTTGATCGTGAGTCTGAAAGAACATTGGTTATCGTTGTAGTTTGTCGAATCGTAATAACTTGATCGTGAGTCTGAAAGAACATTGGTTATTGTTGTAGTTGTCGAATCGTAACAACTTGATCGTGAGTCTGAAAGAACATTGGTTATTGTTGTAGTTTGTCGAATCGAATCGTAAAGAACATTGGTTATTTATGTTGTCAGATTGTAACAACTTGATCGTGAGTCTGAAAGAACACTGGCTGTTGTCGTTGTAGTTTGTCAAGGACCATCGAACGTCATTGTACACAACATAAATATTATTGATTATCATCATAAATCAAGATGAGTTATCTGCTCAATGCTTTTATTAAAGTACTAGTGCGGCAACCCGTTTACAAAACGGATAAACAATGCTAGAGATCTATTTGAATCCAAATCTATGAATGATTAGAAATCAATGTGTGAATACAGTTTCCCATTGGTCGAATATTATTAAGTACGAAGAGAAGAGAGAGAGAGAGAGAGAGAGAGAGAGAGAGAGAGAGAGAGAGAGAAGAGAGAGAGAGAGAGAGAGAGAGAGAGAGAGAGAGAGAGAGAGAGAGAGAGAGAGAGAGAGAGAGAGACAGAGAGACAGAGAGACAGAGAGACAGAGAGAGAGAGACAGAGAGAGACAGAGAGAGAGAGAGAGAGAGAGAGAGAGAGAGAGAGAGAGAGAGAGAGAGAGAGAGAGAGAGAGAGAGAGAGAGAGAGAGAGAGAGAGAGAGAGAGAGAGAGAGAGAGAGAGAGACACAGCTTCTGTTTCACTATCAGTTTGATTTGTTTTTCAAATATGTATATCTCTTTTTGTTCTCTTATCGTTAATGCAGACATACGTTTCTCCATCATATGTTTCTAATGCAACTTTATACCTATAATAACAAATATCTGCTTTTAACTGCTTTTTGACTTACCATTATGCTTTGTTTCCAAACCCAACCAATTCCTAATTTTTCCATAATTATATTACATTCCTTTCTACTTGTACTGCAAATTCCTTAACCTTATTCTTGTGTATGTCAAGAAGGCGGGAGGGGGCGATAGTGGGGCGGGGGTGGAGATATTCATTACTCGTCGCCATCGGTGTCTTCCACTCCTGATTAAGAGTTGTTAAGATGTAGAAGGTGTTCAGTGCCAAGAATGTCACTTTGAAAATTTGACTTGCATGTGAAACAAAAAACCTTTTCTGAGGCGTTATACAGCTCTCAAAATAAAAACAAATAAACAGCCAAAAGTTGGGAATGTATCAATTTCAGTTTTTCCAGGGTAGATAGTAAATCAGCCTGCTGTGTCTTGGAAGGATAATGAGTGTGATGAGACAAATTATAAAACTCTTTTATGGTGCAGTGTGGGTGTGAGTTCGGTATGCTATTACCGGTATGACAGAGTTCAAGCCTGGCTAATTACCCCACGTCTGACGATTCGCAAACTGGAAGGGCCAGTGTAATGACAGGACGGTCATGACATCGCGGCCTTATCCCCGTTTCTATTTAAGGCTTTAGTCATCTAGTGGACGAGTGCCTGCACCTAACAGCCGCACCCCCTCCCCCCCCCTACCCCAAGGCTTCTCGAACCTCTTGTCTCTCGGAGACGCTGACACTCTCTCACCTCCTTACTCACATCATGATTAGTCGGACAAGGAAGAACGTCTTGGGTTTTGTTTGTAGTCTTTTGGCTTTTGATTTACCTTAGAGGCTTTTTGTTGTTGTTGTTGTTGTACTAACGGTTTTTAATAGTGTGCTGTTTTGAGCAAACAAACCGATTTTCATAACTATGAGTGTGATCTGTTCTTCATATTATTGACTGACTAAGGCAAGTTATTGAGCAAATTACGATTATAATCCACACACATGATTTTGAATGATAATAATAAAAAATATTAAATAATAATAATAATGAGAAAGATAATAATAGTAAAAAATGATACTAATAATAATAATAATAATATTAATAATAATAATAATAATAATAATAATAATAATAATAATAATAATAATAATAATAATAATAATAATAATAATAATAATAATATAATAATAATATTAATAATAATAATAAAAATAATAATAATAATATTAATAATAATAATAATAATAATAATAATAATAATAATAATAATAATAATAATAATAATGATAATAATAATAATAATAATAATAATAAAATAATAATAACAATAATAATAATAATAATAATAATAACAATAATAATATTAATAATAATAATAATAATAATAATAATAATAATAATAATAATAATAATAATAATAATAATAATAATAATAACAAAAATTAATAATAATAATAATGAAAATTGAAATAATAATAATAATAATAAATATAATAATAATAATAATAATAATAATAATAATAATAATAATAGTAATAATAATAATAATAATAATAATAATAATAATAATAATAATAATAATAATAATAATAATAATAATAATAGATAAATAATAATAATAGTTAGATAGATAGATAGGTAGATAGATAGATAGATGGATATATGGATAGATAGATAGATGGATAGATAGATAGAGATAGATAGATGAATGAGATAGATAGTGATAGAGAGATGAAGATAGATAGATAGATAAATAGATAGAAAGATAGATAGATAGATAGATAGTGGATAGGAGATAGATAGATAGGTAGATAGATAGATAGATAGATAGATAGATAGATAGATAGATAGATAGATAGTTCTCGTATAGTGCCCACCATGATATACGTCAAGCTCAGGAGCAGACATGGATAATAAACATTATAAATAAATTACTATGCATATACAATTTACACACACCAACGCAATATACATCATACGTTACGCATGACAAACATATTCCAAAGCATGGGATGATCATACAAAAAGACACTGGACATTATTGAACTATGTTTATAACAGCAGTGAAGAATATGAGTCTGTGTAGATACGGTTAAGTAAAATCGTGATTATTTCTTTTGTTTGAAGCGATGTAAGTAAGTGTTCTTACTTTAGTGTTCACGTCTTCAATTAGGCTGCCTTTTTCTTCTTTTTTCTTCTTCAAGTCTGACTATCCAAGGTTAAAAGTCCTGGGCACAGTTTGTTTCAGTTTTTTTTTTTCTGGCTCTCCTACCAACCCAGCAGCAAAATAATGAGTAGTTAGGTCTATTATTGAGACTGGGTGGAAGTAAAGGTAGTGTCGAAAACAATGGCAAACCATCAAAACAATGTCATGTCATAATACTATATGATTATATAGTATTGAATGGAAAACAATGAACGAGGTTAGGATACCTTACGCAACCTAAACGAGTTCATCATTTTTTTTCATTCAAATGCCACAATCATATTATTAATGCTCTCTAAGAACAGTAACAAAAACATATCATAAATATGAATTTCAAAAATGATTGTGATTTTTAATTTGAATTCTGATAAAAAAGAATGTAAACAATAAACAGGTGAATTCATGGCGTGTCAATCGTTACATTAAATGGATTCCCAACACAAAAGTAATTATTCATGTCACGAAAACGGCTAAAGAGTCTACGTGAACCAGAACGAGATGTGTGATATGCCTAGACCTAGAATTTTAGATCTTAATCTAGATATTATGATGACAGTCTTCATTGTAAATCAAGAGCTAGATTTGTATAGGTTTTAATCTGAAACTTAATTTAAAACACGCTAGATTCTAGCACCTAGATTTAGACATATATAAATCTAGATACATATCTACGTTATGAATTATTAATGCACGGTAGCAAGCAATCATTATGGTAAAGAATAGGGAAAGGACAGAATAATTGTAACATTAGGGATAATAATAATAGGAAAGAATAATTGTAGTAGAAAATGGGCATAATAATAATAGTAGGAAATGTAAGCATAATAATAATAATAGGAAATAATAATAAGAATAAGAAAGGGGCATAAAAATAATAGCATAATAATAATAGTAGGAAGTGGGCATAATAATAATAGTAGGAAATGGGCATAATAATAAGAATAGGAAATGGGCATAATAAAAATAATAGGAAATGGGCATAATAATAAGAAAGGGCATAATAATAATATATAGTAAGAGGCATAATAATAAGAATAGTAGAAAGAAGAAGAATAGGAAAGGGGCATAATAATAAGAATAGGAAAGGGGCATAATAATAATAATAATAATAGGAAAAGCATCATATAAGAATAAGCATTAGAGGCAAGGCAATAGAGGAAGGGCATAATAATAAGAATAGGAACGGGGCATAATAATAAGAATAGGAAAGGGCATAATAATAAGAAATAGCAGGCAAGAATAGAAAGGTGCTAATAAGAATAGAAAAGGGCATAATAATAAGGATAGTATCCTTATAAGATCACGACTCTACACCTGATTTCCAAAATCAACACTAAATATCAGACTGATTTTAGTTTACTGACTTTGCTTACCCGATGTTTTAAACATACATTCGAGTAACGTTAATTGAGGATTTCAGTCTTAATATTTCTTTATGGTGTTACTAAATGGAATTGTTTTGGCACTACGTATAGCTGTTATAATACACGTCTCTTTATAAGTTGCGGAGTTAGCTGTGTGGGATAAGGAAATAGTATGAGTATCAGAAAAAACAGTCGGAGAGTTGTAAAGCCAACTATCAAGTTGTTGTGAAGAAAAGGATTTGGACTTCTTTAATTACACCATGTACTTGTTCACCGTTCCAGTGGACAATGAGCAGTTACTTGATAACACATGTATCATCGCTTTATCTGCTTTTGGGTGCTCCGTGTTATTATGATCTCCATTGACCTCCCGGTCGCTGTTCTAGACAATGTGGAGGTCCATCCGTGACCTGTTAATTTACTTTAATTTCGTTCTGTGACACGACATGAAGATATATCGGTTCTGTCTCTTTGGATTTTTTTTTATTTGATTTTTTTTTTGGGAGGGGGGTGATGGGGAGTTGTTGATTTTTCTGCTTTGTTTATCTGTTGTCGAGTTTTTGTTGTTGTTTTGGGCTATTATTGTTTGTTTAGTTCCCCACTTTATATTTTTATTATCAAGATGTAACCAAGTAAAGCTTTGTAAAATAACAACAGCCGAACAAGCGACTTGATTCTTTCTGAGTAGTTGGCGTTGCAAAAGAGTTCCTTGTTCTGGTTAGTATTTGGTCCGGTGCGCATTCTTCTCCCTCCACCCCCTTCCACCCAGCCCACCCCCACCCGCCATCCTCCACCCACCTCAGTCTTTAGCGTCATTCCTCCCCCAAGGTAATTGGATCTTTTTTCTTATTGTAAAAGACCCTAATATTTTTTATCCAGTGAAGTCCGACAACTAAATCGGTATTTCCGAATCCTCTAAGTCCTCCCAGATTTGTTCTATCTCATTACTTCTAGGCAGAAGACATATATATACGAGTATAATAAGCCTGATCCTATTGCCAAACAAACAAGTTGGTAATCCTCGTTTTCCTCTCGCAACGTTCAAACTAAATACATTACGATGTTTCTTTCGTTGTTCTATGGCTGGGCAATGTCGTGCTCTTTTCGTTACTTTGTTTCCTTATTCGCCCTTTTACTTTCTTCTGTTTCATTTGTCTTTTCCTAGTTTTCAATTTATTCGTTGGTAGAGGCCGTCAAAATCCTCAAGCTTACTCAATTTCGTCAAGAATGAAAGAATCCTTAGAAAATGAGTTATTGTCTCCCTTTGGTTTTAATGGGATGGAACAAAAACCCTGGTTCGATTTTGATTAAATCGTTTTCCTTCCTTGTCTTTTTATTCCTTTTTTGTTGGACTGCCGAGACGTTAGACAGCTCAAATAAATAGAAAGAAAGATAGATAGATAGATAGATAGATAGATAGATAGATAGATAGATAGATAGATAGATAGATAGATAGATAGATAAATAGATCTAGGTCTTTGTTGTTCTACTAGGTCTTTGTTGTTCCACTAGGTCTTTGTTGTTCTACTAGGTCTTTGTTGTTCCACTAGGTCTTTGTTGTTCCACCAGCTCTTTGTTGTTGTACTAGGTCATTGCTGTTCTGTTAGGTCTTTGTTGTTCTACTAGGTCTTTGTTGTTCCACCAGCTCTTTGTTGTTCTACTAGGTCTTTGCTGTTCTGTTAGGTCTTTTTGTTCTACTAGGTCTTTGTTGTTCTGTTAGGTCTTTGTTGTTCTACTAGGTCTTTGTTGTTCTACTAGGTCTTTGCTTTTCTTTTAGGTCTTTGTTGTTCTACTAGGTCTTTGTTGTTCTGTTAGGTCTTTGTTGTTCTACTAGGTCTTTGCTTGTTCTGTTAGGTCTTTGTTGTTCTACTAGGTCTTTGCTGTTCTGTTGTCTTTGTTGTTCTACTAGGTCTTTGCTGTTCTGTTAGGTCTTTGTTGTTCTACTAGGTCTTTGCTGTTCTGTTAGGTCTTTGTTGTTCTACTAGGTCTTTGCTGTTCTGTTAGGTCTTTGTTGTTCTACTAGGTCTTTGCTGTTCTGTTAGGTTTTTGTTGTTCTACTAGGTCGTTGCTGTTCTGTTAGGTCTTTGTTTGTTCTACTAGGTCTTTGCTGTTCTGTTAGGTCTTTGTTGTTCTACTATGTCTTTGCTGTTCTGTTAGGTCTTTGTTGTTCTACTAGGTCTTTGTTGTTCCACTAGGTCTTTGCTGTTCTGTTAGGTCTTTGTTGTTCTACTATGTCTTTGTTGTTCCACTAGGTCTTTGTTGTTCCACTAGGTCTTTGTTGTTCCACTAGGTCTTTGTTTTTCTACTAGGTCTTTGTTGTTCTACTAGGTCTTTCTTGTTCTACTAGGTCTTTGCTGTTCTGTTAGGTCTTTGTTGTTGTACTAGGTCTTTGCTTTTCTGTTAGGTCTTTCTTGTTCTTCTAGGTCTTTCCATTCCTGTCAGCTGTTTGGTGTTCCAATTAATGTTTGCTCTTGTCGTTTCAGTTCTGGGGTTGTTGTTTTTTTTTTCTTTTGCGTTATGTCACTTCTATCACCTTTTCTATTCTGCCCTGTTATCGATTGGATCGTGATGGAATATGTTGAAAATAAGAAAACAGGACTAAGGTGACGTTCACTGAAATATTAGAGGACCTTGCGTTTAGTGATGATGTTGTACTCTTGTAATAGAACATCACATATATAAAAATCAAAACACAGCAATGTGATAACAATGCACAAAACCTGGGGCTACACATGAACATTGGAAAAACAAAAATGATGAGGATGAACAATAAATCGAAACAACCGGTGAAATTTGGAAACATGGAGATTGAGGATATACATGTTTTCACATATCTCAGAAGTAAAAGTACTCAAAATGAAAATTCTGAAGATGGGATCAAAGAAAAGGTTAACAAAAGCAAGACAAGTATTTGGATCACTGAAAAATATTTGGAATTCAAGAAAAAGTTTTAATTAAAACAACTCGGATTCTACAAATCTAATATTCTGGCTGTCCTTCCTCATCTTGGGAAAACAACAAATAACATCTGCAGAAAGCTGGACACCTTTTAAAACAAATGTCTCAAAAAATCCTCAATTCGTTTTGGCCAAACACGATATCAAACAACGACCTTCAAGAAAGAACAGCACTGGAGTCAATGTCCCAGATTGTGAGGAGGAAAGATGGAAGTGGACTGGTCACATCCTTAGGATGAATGCTGATGCCATCCCTATAATAGCCCTCAGTTCGACTCTACGCCTTCAAGAAGTTTCTGTTTAAGGGACCTTCTATCTTGCACTCTACGTCTTGCAGAAGTTTCTGCTTAAGGAATAATATATCGTGCACTCTACGCCTTGAAGTAGTTTTGGTTAAGGGACAATCTATCTTGCATTCTACGCTTTGCAGACATTTCTGCCTAAGGGACAACTTATCTTGCACCCTGCTCCTTGCATAAGTGTATGAGTAAGGAACCTTCTATCTTGCACTCTACACATTGCAAAGTTTATGCTTAAGGCAGGGACATTCTATTTGCACTGTGTGCTTTGCAGAGTGTCTGCTGAAGTGACCCTCTATCCTGCACTTTAAGGAAAACCCTGTTTTTACAAAAAAATGTATTTTTCCCAATATTGTATATAACATTTTCTTCCCAACCCCATATATTTATTTCTTCGGAATTTGCATTGCAAGTGTCGCAATGCTCTTCCTTTAAAATCAGGAAAAGAAAGCGTCGACACAGCCAAACATTAACCAGCAAACCCAACACCGCTAAAAGGGGTCAAAACATCAAACACAAGCAAACAAATCATAAATCAAAGACACAAAAATACCAATACATTAACAAAATCACAACCAAAAACCAAACCCCTGTTAACAATGACAGCAGCAACCACAACAACAACAACAACAACAACAACAACAACAACAGCCAGAACAACATCACCAGCAGCAGTATATCAGCAACAACAATAAACAAAACTTAACAATCTGTGTAAGAAATCATGTTTCCTTCCATCTAATTCTGCTTTCCTCATCCCCAAAGTTATATCATCACATTAAAATAACAAAGCTCAATATGGCCCCAAACCTAGTTGTGAAACTTTTGAGTCCGCCTGTAGAAGGCTTGAGTCGCTGGTGAAGATCGGAACATCCTCTGCTTATCGCCTCAGGGGCAATGAGCGCTACCCGTCTGAGAGGGTAATTATATCACATGACGTCACAACACGTCAAAGTAAGCAGATTATAATTATTGTAAAGGACAATAGATCGAATACAACAAAGATTGTATTTTCTTTAGTTTTATCTTAGATATCATCAACATCTCTGTCCTTTCTTGTTTAAATAATGTGTTTATAGGGCTGTCCCTTGGGCTTCTTGTGTGTGTCTTGTTGCTCATATGTCTTCATTTTAGTTTTATATCTCTATTCTTTTCACTTTTTAAAAAATTATACATATTACTGTCCCTCTCTTGTTCTATCAGTTTAAATAGCCGTAATGTGTTTGTAAAGATGTCCTTCGGATTTTTTTCGTTAGTTTTGCTGTTTATCTGTCTTTTATTTCTTTATTCGTTTCATCAAACTGTTCATTTAATCGTATCCATCTATCCGTCTTTCTCTGTATTATGATAATTTCAATAGAATTCATCGTTAGTGTGTGTGTGTGTGTGTGTGTGTGTGTGTGTGTGTGTGTGTGTGTA
Organism: Doris montereyensis; assembly: GCA_037039925.1. Classification (NCBI taxonomy): domain Eukaryota; kingdom Metazoa; phylum Mollusca; class Gastropoda; order Nudibranchia; family Dorididae; genus Doris; species Doris montereyensis. Next base: position 75,741 of record JAXRKP010001122.1, on the reverse strand, counting down.
TGTGTGTTTTATTTGTCATTTGTGTACCATTCCATCTTTTGTCTGAAAATTACATTATAATATCTATTATTATACTATATCATAATATCATATAGAATATATAATGTCACATCATATTATGATATTATATTTATGATGTTATATCATATCATATCATTGAGGCGCTCGATGGTCAGTTGGTAGAGCATCGAAAGGGATAGCTAGGTCTATTTAGACTTCTGAGATAGCATCGAGTGGAAAACAATGGCGAATTACCACATCATGCCGTGCACCTAGACAAATCAGAACTTAACCGCCATTTACTCTCCGCTCAACGAATGTGGTACGTTACTTTCTATGATACATCTTATCATATCACTTTAAAAACCATCTATCATAATATAATAATATCACGTTGTCGTATTTTCATAATCGTTTCTTATCCTATGCTATCCTATCATTTCATGTTGACAATATATCATCATCACCCTACTATGGTGTTCATATGGATCACTGAGTACTGGATAAGCCCCATGGTTCATATGGATCACTCAGTACTGGATAGGCCCCATAGTTCATATGGATCACTCAGTACTGGATAAGCCCCATAGTTCATATGGATCACTCAGTACTGGATAGGCCCCATAGTTCATATGGATCACTCAGTACTGGATAGGCCCCATAGTTCATATGGATCACTCAGTACTGGATAAGCCCCATAGTTCATATGGATCACTCAGTACTGGATAAGCCCCATAGTTC